>JAUCBJ010008843.1:0-43621 GCA_032718475.1 Nemertoderma westbladi
CAGCTTATATGAGTTATTTGCACTTATATGAGTTATTTGCACTTATATGAGTTATTTGTACATTTTAAGTCCTTGCGGTACCTTCCAGGCACATTAACACCGCGCGTAACCAGTTCTAGTTTCTCCTTTCCCCTATCATCGTCCTGTCTCGGGCGTTTTCGTTCCTCCTGTTTACCCTTCAGGCTACTCATCCGCACTGATACCGTCTTGCCAAGCCCCGTAGTTGGATCCTTGGGCGCGGGCGTTTCACATTTCATGGTATCGTTTCGCTGGCGGTCCCACTGAGTGCCCCTCCTGCTTCCCTCTGGTAGCGTCCCACATGATCATCTTCATTCCACGCGGCACATGCTCTGCCAGAAAGTTCCTGAATTCCATCCTGTTCTCTGGCGACCATCTGTCGAGATATCTTTGGGTGTTAATAACCCCTCCATGTGATGCCGCTGTCGCTACCTCCTGATATGTGAATGGTAGTCTCCTCTTATTAATCTCCTGGTGGGCCTGTAGGTTGATGTTGAAAAACCCCCACCGGAACTCCTGGGCCTTCATCCTTTGCCTAGTCATGACTCCGACGTTGGCCCAGTCCTCGTAAACACGGAACTTATCCTCATTGTCCATCCAGTCGCACTGGCGCTCAAAATGCCCCCTAAACTTACACTTCGTACACCTATCAGCCTATGGTGCAGCCTCGGGCATGCGCCCATTCTATGGGTAGACTCGTGACAATATAGACATGTCGCCCCCTTTTGGTAGCGATACAGACAATTCTTCTGCTGATGGGTTTAGTCTCCCACAGTAGTCGCGCAACCGTCTATCACTGTCTGTCGCCCTAACTCATCCTTGGGTCCGCATAGCCTCCTGGGTCTATGGAGCCGTTGATATGTGAACATTTCCATCTTATCATCCCTACCCATGTCGATGTCCTCCTCTTCCCCATGACCTACTAAAGTTATGTTATATATACTTATTCACATTTATCCATCTAAAAATCAATCGGCCCACTAATTTAGTGGTCCTGCTGCAGCTTGGCAGGTCGTGGTTTAGTAGGTCATGTCTTCCCTCGGCATCGTCTCCCCAAACACTACTTGAGGTGGCGCCCCCGGTTGCTCGCCTGGCCGAATCGTGTTCGCCGGGCGCCGGCTCCCACGTGCTCCCAGGCTCGCTTGCCGGGTGCGTCCCAGGAGGCTCTCGCCCCGCTGGCTGTCACGACTCTCCCGTCCACCCAGTCCGTGTCCGCCCGGCCGATCCTCTCTATCGGCAGCATCTCTCCGAACTCGTCCTCCTCTACTTCATCTGCCACAAGCGGTTCCAAGCCCGGGATCCTGGTTGATCCACCATGTCCCTTCCCGGCCTGGTACTCGCCCGTAACCCTCCACCCTCCACCCCTCCATCGCTCTCGGTCTCTTCCTCCCAAAGTCGCCCTCGGACCCCCCCCCCCCCCCCCCCGGTATCAGCATTCCCTGCAGCCAGATGTTGACTGTATCGGTGCCTCTTCCATCCAATCCACCTCATCCCCTAGCCGAATCCCCTTATATCTGCCTCTCTACCTGCTGCCTCCCTCCCCTCTTTCCTAGCGACTTCCTCTAGTCAGTCAGTGGTGGTCCATGGTCAAAATTTTTGGTTGGGCCAGACAGCCAGAGCGAAAACTTTATGAATACAGTGGACTCATTAATACTGTAATAAATAAATACACATCAGATTGGTGTTAAGGGGGGGGGGGGGGGGGGGGGGGTGTGTTATTGTCGAAGAAATAAAAATGGTTTTATCTAAATTATAACATTAAGTTATAGTTCATATGGTATTTTCGTATTGCAAAAAAATATGATTGTAAGTATGAAGTAACCTATATGTTATTGAGATATTGTTTATTTGTTTGGTTAAAAGGCCCGCCACTGCAACCTGTTCCTTTCCGTTAATTAAGTAATCTAGTTTAGTTTACTGTTTTGGTTAGAAAACACCGCCACTGTAACCTGCTCCTTTTGCCACAGGTACGCATACTGTATGAATGATAACTGAACATTATTATCTAAATTGAAATTCAGAACACTTGTTGCTTTAAATATAGGCCTAGTAAGTTTTGTTTAAAGTGTAAGTTCTAAGTTGGCCTTTAATCCTACAGTCCTACGTAGAACGTAGACATGAACAGATGAAATTGCATAACTCATTTTGTTTGAAGTTGATGTCATTTGTTCTTATACCTGTATATAGATAGGCCTACGTCTTAATAAATTTCTAGGCCCTCAATTGTCAGGTCAGGACGTACCAGTCGGCTGCACAGCCTTTCTTTTAGTAGGCCTTGCCTATTACAGTATTACCTAGCACCTACAGTCCTACAACTAGCTCATTACAGCATTAGGCCTATATTAAATCTCCATTCAGTTAATATCCATTGCTTCTCGAACCGGGAGGACCTGAACTCTTTAAGCGACAACAATCAGATAATGCAACGGTTTACTTGTGAGTCGGGCAACACACTGCTAATTACCAAATCTATGTTCAGATGTTCGCGAACATCTGTTCGGAAAATAGTCCGTTTGTGCGGACGTTTCTCGAAGAATACCTGGACGCGAACTCGAGTTTTCTGGACTATTATGTCGTTAATAAATGTACGGCAGGTCATATTACCGAGTGGCTGCTGCGTTCACTCACCTCTGGGTCTAACAACGCCGCCACCACCTCGGATTTGTCTTACAACACGACCCAATCACCGGCCACTGTCCCGACTGCCGGGTACCACGAGACTAGTATGCCACAGTGTCCATTGACGGCATCGGCGTCGACACCTACGTACCACCACAATTACAATCCTGCGACATCCGGGGGGGGGTGTGTTATTGTCGAAGAAATAAAAATGGTTTTATCTAAATTATAACATTAAGTTATAGTTCATATGGTATTTTCGTATTGCAAAAAAATATGATTGTAAGTATGAAGTAACCTATATGTTATTGAGATATTGTTTATTTGTTTGGTTAAAAGGCCCGCCACTGCAACCTGTTCCTTTCCGTTAATTAAGTAATCTAGTTTTACTTTACTGTTTTGGTTAGAAAACACCACCACTGTAACCTGCTCCTTTTGCCACAGGTACGCATACTGTATGAATGATAACTGAACATTATTATCTAAATTGAAATTCAGAACACTTGTTGCTTTAAATATAGGCCTAGTAAGTTTTGTTTTAAGTGTAAGTTCTAAGTTGGCCTTTAATCATACTGTCCTACATAGAACGTAGACATGAACAGATGAAATTACATAACTCATTTTGTTTGAAGTTGATGTCATTTGTTCTTATACCTGTATATACAGATATAGGCCTACGTCTTAATAAATTTCTAGGCCCTCAATTGTCAGGACGTACCAGTCGGCGGCACAGCCTTTCTTTTAGTAGGCCTTGCCTATTACCTAGCACCTACAGTCCTACACCTAGCTCATTAGGCCTATATTAAATCTTCATTCAGTTAATATCCATTGCTTCTCGAACCGGGAGGACCTGAACTCTTCAACCGACAACAATCAGACAATGGAACGGTTTACTTGTGAGTCGGGCAACGCACTGCTAATTACCAAATCTATGTTCGCGAACATCTGTTCGGAAAATGGTCCGTTTGTGCGGACGTTTCTCGAAGAATACCTGGACGCGAACTCGAGTTTTCTGGACTATTATGTCGTTAATAAATGTACGGCAGGTCATATTACCGAGTGGCTGCTGCGTTCACTCTCCTCTGGGTATAACAACGCCGCCACCACCTCGGATTTGTCTCACAACACGACCCAATCACCGGCCACTGTCCCGACTGCCGGGTACCACGAGACCAGTATGCCACAGTGTCCATTGACGGCATCGGCGTCGCCACCTACGTACCACCACAATTACAATCCTGTGACAGGAAAGCATCCGCAATCTCGATACTCGAATCAACCCTCGCCACCTACTGAACCCTCCTCTATGCAGCCTGTGGTGAGGTTACAACATCTCAACCAGACAGACCTACCGGGAGAACAAAGACAAATGGATCCCAAACTGAGTCCGATAGACACCAAACCAAACCTCATTGAATCTGAATCGAGTAATAATACAGCCAGTTCAACTTTATTATCTTATAACAACATATCGTATACCGCTACCCCCGCAGTTACCGCAACCAACTCAAACCATTATTCTACCCAACCTCTATCAGCAGACCAGTCAGATGTTCCGGTAATCCTACGCATTAAGACGGAAGACGAACTGGAATATAAACCCGACCTAAACGAGGTTGGTGATGGCTTGGGCGATTTATTCTCCCCTATAGATGTAGCATATGGAAACAGTACAGACACTAATGCTTCGACCACCCACTCAGCTCAGCAGAATCTCCTCCCGGACTCTAACTCCCTGTCTCCCAACACCGCTCATGGTCCCCTAACAGACACTAACTCTTCACCAACCCTCACTACTCAGTCTCTAGACGACTTCAACTTAAACCTTCCCAACACCTACAACCTCCTGTTGGCCTCTAAATCGACAGTTTCCGGTATCGGTGAGTTACTATGATTTGTATTCTAAACATCGTCTAGTCCGTATTGCCCCCAAACTGAACAGAGTAGTTGTTTATTTATAGTGACAGTTATGATAGTTCTGAATTTAGTTTTTGTTTTTTAGGGTTTTTATCTGATTTAATTAAATTCAATCTAGCCTGAAGCCTTTCTCACCAAATAACAAATATAATATACGAAGCCTATTTCCCAAACTCGCCGAATTGCAAACAAAACTCCAGAATAGAGACATCACATTTTTAGCTTTGTCAGAGAAATAGCTGGACTCTATTATCCAGATGAAGAAATACAAATACAAGGGAATTCATTCTGCGTCGCACAAGTTATTGCGATTACTCAGGAGTCCCGAATAGACGGGGCGAGGCGACACGGATATTATTTTTTGAAAAAAAAATCCACCCACAATTATCTTATTCCAGACTATTAAGTTTTTCTAAAAAATTTAGTACATTTTTTATCATGAGTAAATAAACGTTTATTCTCATAATAATTGAGATTTGAAAGTGAAAGAAAACAAAACCGTGTGCCGAGTATACCACCGGTAGCCGTAGATACTACTGTACCTGTACGCCTATACTGTATGTTAAGTAAGTAGGCCTAAATTTTCCACCCACGACGTTTATTCCAGCCACCCCGACTATTAGCATAATGAAATTTTTCCACCCACCCCGTCTATTCTGGACTCCAGAGTATATATATATATATATACGTTTATTGACAGAATAATATAAATTGAATTCAAATTAGCAGAGCACAATAACAGAAAATTCAATAAAAGCACAATAACGGAACATCAATTTAAATAAGTAATATAATACTCTGTCCAGATAAGGTAACTCATGGAACAAAATAGCAATATTACATATTAATAATTACCTACTTAAAAAGAGAGTCGGGAATTCGAATTCTGGATGGACTATTTTCATCGATTATTCACTTAATAATATTTATTTATTGAAAATTTCTTGTACCTCACAACAGAATGCACATAATTTAGGTAACTCCGGTAAATTACAATGAAACAGGTTATCTATGGATGTATAATTACTAATACCAAATTTACAGCGCAGGTCTTTAGTGTAATCACAGTGTAATAGCACGTGTTCTTCGTCCTGTACTACACCCAGCTCACATGAACATACGCGGTTGCTAGGTGGCGTACGTGACCACCTTCCTTTTTCGCTACGTAGGTTGTGTGAGAATGTACGAAATCTCGTAAAAGCTATCCGCTGGTAATCGGATATGCACAAAGTGCTATTTGAGTAAATTTCGTGTGCGCATAATTGAGGGTTTATATTTTCACGGTACAATCTAAACTTTGTAGCCGTTGTCGGTTTATTAACTACTTTCCACCTTCGTGCCTTTAACGAGTAGGCCTCCACATAGCTATCGCAGGCAGTACTAAGTAACTGGAACATTTTTATGTTAGAATCCGACGTTAATTTAAATATTTGCTTGATGGGTAACGATTCATCTAATATTCTTGAATACTTCTTATAAATACGTAGCTGTGATTTCAAAATCAGAGTCTGTAGGGGTGGTAACCCGCTTTCTAACAGGCATATATCATTCGGGGTAGTTATTCGTACACCTATTAGAGATTTTATTGCTTTCATATACAAAGTGTCTATAATCTTAAACTTCATATCGATAGTACATATATCTATAGTAAAATCGTATTTATTTACATATAAGAATTTAAAACTACAGTAATTAGCAAGTTCTATTGACTAATTATTGCATTAATTACTTAAATTATTCTCGTTTCCAATATTCTACATTTATAATCTACTCCATTACTTTCTATAGGCGACCAATCTCAACCATTTCCTGATGATACAGACATGCTCGCTTCCGACGATGACGTAACACCCGGAAGTATGAATAATCCCTTCGACCAACCTGGTCCCTCTGGGATTCAACCCCAGGATATTGTGAAAAGGAGCCGCTCCAATGAGAAGCCGTTCAGCTGTGATACTTGTGGTAAAGCGTTCGCAAGGAACAGCAACCTAATTATACACCAACGGATCCACACCGGCGATCGTCCTTACCAATGTGGCATCTGTAACAAACGATTCTCTCAACTAAGTTCCCTAAAGACACACAAACGTGCGCACAGTGGAGAGAAACCGTATAACTGCAACCTGTGTGAGAAAAGTTTCTCTCAACTAGGCAACCTAACTGCGCACAAGCGGACGCATTCCGGAGAACGTCCGTTCGTGTGCGACACGTGCGGGAAGGGATTTACGGAGAGCTGCAGTTTAACGTCCCACAAAAGAATTCACACGAAAGATCGACCGTACGTGTGCGACACGTGTGGGAAGGAATTTACGGAGAGCAGCAATCTAACGCGCCACAAGAGATTACATACAGGTGAACGACCGTTTAGCTGCGATACATGTGGGAAATGTTTCACCCAACGACATCAAGTAAAGCGCCACAAATGTATCCGCAGTGGGGAGACTCGGTAGCTGTAATGTTTGTAAGAAACGTTTCTCAACTTCCATGTATATTGGTAGACTCTATTTCTCCCTTGTTGCGGTTTAAATTAGTAAACTATATATGACGTTTGTTGTAGATTGAACTGCTATATGTCAGTCAGTACTACAACTCTTGTTATAATGATTAATAAAGGTTGTCTAGGGACTGGCCTAGCGGCCCGATAAGGAGCCGATATTGTATTTCATAAAAACTGTCAATTGGTTGCGGTTACCAAGTGTGTTGACTGTATCGGTATCTCTTCCATCCAATCCAACTCATCCCCTAGCCGAAACTCACCCGAGGCCTCCAATCCCCACCTCAACTCATCCAAATCTTGGGCCTCAAAATCATATTCCCCTCCCCTTATATCTGCCTCTCTACCTGCTGCCTCCCTCCCCTCTTTCCTAGCGACTTCCTCTAGTCAGTCAGTGGTGGTCAAAATTTTTGGTTGGGCCAGACCGAAAACTTTATGAATACAGTGGACTCAGTAATACTGTAATAAGGGGGGGGGGGGGGGGGTTATTGTCGAAGAAATAAAATGGTTTTATCTAAATTATAACATTAAGTTATAGTTCGTTCATATGGTATTTTCGTATTGCAAAAATAAGATTGTAAGTATGAAGTAACCTATATGTTATTGAGATATTGTTTATTTGTTTGGTTAAAAAGCCCAAAGCCCGCCACTGTAACCTGCCCCTTTCCGTTAATTAAGTAATCTAGTTTAGTTTACTGTTTTGGTTAGAAAACACCGCCACTGTAACCTGCTCCTTTTGCCACAGGTACGCATACTGTATGAATGATAACTGAACATTATTATCTAAATTGAAATTCAGAGCACTTGTTGCTTTAAATATAGTACGTTTTGTTTTAAGTGTAAGTTCTAAGTTGGCGTTTAATCCTACTGTCCTAGTCCTACGTAGAACGTAGACATGAACAGATGAAATTGCATAACTATAAATGAATTGTTGTGGGGTGGGTGACGGCGAATAAATATATATGTTATAGTACATTATGATAATACTCTCCATAGCGAAAAATATCAACCGCCCCTATTGGGGCTCGAACCCGGTACCTAGGTTTCAAACTTCCGGTTATCATCAGCCGAGTGTGTGTCCTAAGACCACTGAGCTACCAGGGCGGTAGAAGGTTTATTCGCTGTGGAGTGGGGTATCATTTTTAGGCCTTTTTACGTCACTCTAAATAAAAACTGTCAATTGGTTGCGGTTACCAAGTTACAAATCTGTGTTTCTGGTTACAAATCTGATATTCCTGTAACAATTTAGTGTTCTCGGTTACAAATCGAAGCACCTTGGTACGAATCTGTTCTCACAATTATGATAATGATCATAGTTGTAAATTGGAGTACCTTGTTACAAATCTTAGTTTATGGTCGTGAATCTGACTATCTGGTTTCGATTCTGAGTTATCATTTATTAATCTGAGAGCCTGGTTATGAATTGAGGTTCCCAGTTACGAATCTCGGTACCTGGTTACAAATCTGTGTTCCCAGATAAAATCAGTATTTTGTTACCAAGGTTAGCCTTAGCACCCAGTTACGAATGATGTATCTAGTTATGATTTGTACTTACTGGTTACTAATCCGAGCACCCAGTTTTAAATCTGCAGATTGGGGGGGGGGGGAGGGGGGACGACTGGACGCATCCGGGCATCATAGTGCCCGGACGTCCGGACAACCGGGCGACCATGGAACAGTCAAATAGGCAGACAGACAAGTATAATAGACATCCAGATTTAGATAATTCCGGACAGTATTTTGGAGTTGCACGGAAATCCGGATATTTTGGCCGGATTTTTGGATGTCCGGGCATCATAGTGCCCGGACGTCCGGACATCCGCACGTCCGGGCGACTTTAGAACAGTCAAATAGACAGTTTAAAGGACACCCAGATTTATAGAATTCCGAACAGTATTTTGGAATTGCCCGGAAATCCGGACATTTTGGCCGGATTTTTGGATGTCCGGGCATCATAGTGCCCGGATGTCCGGGCGACTTTAGAACAGTCAAATAGACAGACAGACAGTTTAAAGGACACCCAGATTTAGAGAATTCCGGACAGTATTTTGGAATTGGCCGGAAACCCGGACATTTTGGCCGGATTTTTGTATGTCCGGGCATCCTAGTGCCCGGAAGTCCGGGCATCCGGACATCCGGGCGACCTTGGAACAGTCAAATAGGCAGACAGACAAGTTTATTGGTCACCCAGATTTAGAGAATTCCGCACAGTACTTTGGAATTGCCCGGAAATCCGGTACATTTTGGCCGGATTTTGGATGTCCGGGCATCATAGTGCCCGGACGTCCGGACATCCGGACGACTTTGGAACAATCAAATAGGCAGACAGACAGGTTTAATGGACACCCAGATTTAGAGAATTCCGGACAGTATTTTGGAATTGGCCGGAAATCCGGACATTTTGGCCGGATTTTTGGATGTCCGGGCATCATAGTGCCCAGACGTCCGGACATCCTTGCTACTTAACAGTCAAACAGACAGACAGTTTAAAGGACACCGAGATTTAGAGAATTCCGGACAGTATTTTGGAATTGCCCGGAAATCCGGACATTTTGGCCGGATTTTTGGATGTCCGGGCATCATAGTGCCCGGACGTCCGGACATTCCCTCTCCAGAGGAAATTCGACGCAAATAAAGCCTGATTACTCTCAAAAATAATACAGAAACCTGTTCTATTGTGTTTAGTTTATTGTTTTGGTTAAAATAGCATACCACTGTAACCTGCTCCTTTCTCTAAATTGAGAATTTAAGATTGAGGCCGGGAGCCGGGATACTACTACAAGGATCGGCATGCTGCATTTTTAAGAATGCTGTGCCGGCATGTCGACAAAATTGCGCCGCCACAACTCCCTATCACCCATGACATTTGCTAGATCATCCGCATCTTCAATGCCAGTGTCTTTTAAGATGCGTCTCAAGAAAGTCATGGGTTGTCCAGTCCACCATGCTTATTCACTCCATGAGGCTGCCAAAGCACAAGATTATGCACTGGCTGGTCCTCACGGCGAAAGCAATGCCCTGCAAAGCGGAGGCGACTTTGTTCTAGTGTCAAGCTAGGGGGAACCAATGAGACACCTCTAATGTTATATAGTGTCTGGTTGGAGATCTGTGCATTGTACTTAACACAATGAACCCGGCGTAGCATTCTTGTGAATTCTTGTCCCCCTAGTGATTCTGAGAGTACTCCTTAAGTCATCAGCAAAGTCTAGATCAGTTAGGTACTTGGCAGGATTTCCTAGGCTTCTGGAGCCAGTAGGTGGAGCGTGGAGTTCGAGTTACCATCACCCCATCATCATTATGATGATCTAAGGACATGCGTAGAACATAGTCAACCACAATTATGAACAAGAATGGCGCAAGTGTGTCTCCTTAGAGGACTCCCCATAATACTTCAAATGGTTCTGTGTCACTGTCAACAGTAGACACAAATGTTGTCGAACCATCGTATACTTATCTGATTGCTGCAATAATTTCATCAGGAATCCCATATAATGAAAGTATGCTGAACATACGTGAGCGAGAGACTGAATCAAAGGCCTTGAAGAACTCAACAAAGATAACAGCCAGATGCCTGTCTTTCTTTTTTGATAATTCTTCAATTATCCTTCTAAGTGCAAAAATTGGCTCCATGGTCCCACGACCTTTACGGAACCCATTCTGATTTCCACGGAGCAGTCTCTCAATGGGATCCCTGATGCGATTTAATAGAATCCTATTGTATAGCTTTGCAGCAATCGAGATCAATGAGATTCCCCGAAAAGAACCATAGAGTGTTAGGTTGCTCTTCTTGGGAACTGGCACCAACTTATTTGTTTTCATTTCTTGTGGGACTCTTGTTGTTCGGTACATGTCTACTATGATGGGATAGATGAGCTTTAAACACTCAGGTATTTTGGGGTATTTTATCTGGGGTAGACCTATTTATACTTTATAATGAATCAATAAAAAACTCAATAAACGCAATGAACTCAATAAAAATTCATCCCTCTCCTCCAGGGGGAATTTGACTCAAATAACATATGATTACTCTCAAAAATAAAACTGTAACCTGTTCATTTATGTTTAATTTATTGTTTTGGTTCAAATAACGTGCCACTGTTCCCTGCTCCTTTCCCTAAATTGAGAATTTAACATTGAGTCGGGTTATTAATTCGCCAAGGCGAGTTTTGCGTCCAGTTGCCCCCCCCCCCCCCCCCCCCAATCCCCGTCTCGATAAATAATAATTACATAATCATAAATTCACCCAAATATGCCGACTCTGTTAGCACAGAGCCAGAACCTGATATTGTAATGTGGGGCGAGCCACGAAGTGAGTGAGCCTTAGCGTAGTGGTACCATTAATCAACCTGTGGGGCGAGCCACGAAGTGAGTGAGCCTTAGCGTAGTGGTACCATTAATCAACCTGTCGTTCTGTCGTTCTGTCGTGTTCAATTTTAAACGTTAATAACTCGGCCAATCTTTGATGAAATCTATCCAAACTTGGTACACATGTTGTTTGGCAAAAGTTTAGAAATTTTCCAAGTAGAATTTCAGTGTGGCCTTCGAGAAGCTAAGATAATAGCAGTTAATTAGTTAATTAAGTTATTACGGTAAAAACACCATTTTCAACCTGCCTTTTAAAGGAAATTAATTGTTTTACAGTATAAGATTTAAATAATTATAATTAAAAACTATACAGATGTAATCCCCATACGCCATTCTATTATAGTTTTTAATTAGTTCAAGTGATTTGCTTTAATAATTGTGTCTTTAATTGATCTAAAGTAATTAAAACGGCAAAAAAAATTTATTCTCATTAAATACTGCTCATTTATTGGCCAACATGCTGGTACATAGATGGGATGTGTGTGTCATTCCCAGTTGCTGGGAATGATTATTGGTCAAGTCTCTGCTGCTGGCTGGGAGTTGTTGCTAAGACTAACCAGAGAGGAATAGTAATAGACAACCAGTATTGCTATTCCAGCCCAGACAGCATTCTTTAAATTCACTATAAATGTTGTATTGCTATCTCAGGTGAATGACAGATATCATAACATAAATACTATCCATGGCATGGCTGTTGTGTAGGCTTCTGAAATAGTTTATTCCACAATGTATATGTCTGGTTATTTTTTAATTGAATTTTTGCAAAGTAGTAAAATTAATGTTCTTAAAAATAATATTATTATTTTATATGTAACCTAGGAAATTAGCTACATTTTTTCGCTGCAGCTTTAAGAGTGTACATTAATTTAATATTATTTCAATACCCATATTACTACATCGGCATAAGATGCGTTGGCGTTGTATCACACATCTCCACATATCACACATATCCACATAGATGTATCAACAGTTACTCGCACAGTTTCGAAACTTCGCATAGTTATAACTGTATAAAGATCGTCAGTCTGCGTTTAGGAAAAATATTTTATAACAAAACAGGACAAGCGACGAGCGCAACGAGGCATATAATGAAGACGAGTACTGCGTTGACTAAATTATTATATAAACCACCTGGCTTCACATATTGATCGCATCCCTAGTTATTATTATTATAAAGAACGTCCTAGCCTGCGTTTAAGAAATATATTTAAATACAAAACAGGACGAACGCAACGAGGCTTATAATGAATACGAGTACTGCGTTTATTATATTCCTATAAACCACCTGGCTTTGCATATTGAACGTGCGATTGGAAATAAGTTCGTGCTACCCTTCCGTGGGTGGTAGATGTCGCGGTTATGTATTGGTGGTTGGGAAGGGTGGGGGGGGGGGGGGGGATTAAAAGGGGTGAACACGTACTGTCCCCCTTTCTTTGATTGATTGGTGGTGTGGGTAAATTTCTCAAAACCTGATTTTGTGATACAGTCGCTCAATTTTAATTTGTATCTCATAACTGGGCCTCGTGCTGCGCGAAGGCCCCACGAACGTGTTTTCAGTTACTAACGCCCTCGAATTCAGACCCAGCTACTAGAAATAGGCCGCTCTGCCTAATCTGAATTTCATCAGTATACCGAACTCGTTCGAGACAGAGTGTCGCTATTTAATAGCTACCTCTCGCCCTGTAACTGTAACAGACCCAGCTACTAACTATAGAACTATAATTAGGAGTTAGGACGCTTTCATACAGAACATTGCCATTTCATAATGACTCTAACCTGAAGCTACACAAAGGAAAAGGTGAGAAGTGATTATCTAATAATAACATACAAAATCCGATTATTATACATACAGTTGCTCCATTTAACAAAGCCGCATCCAACTAACTCCCTTATTACGTATTAGCCTGTGCTGTCTCAATGCCTCAGTGGGTGGTCTCTACTACAACTGCAAGGCCGGACTCAGCTCCGGGTAAGTTAATAATCTGTCAATAATAAAAATGAAGCGAGCCGACATTTAGTAAGAGCAGCCAAATGGATGGCCAAGGAGACAGACTGTCTGGATTGAGCTGACTCGAGTTAAATCGCTTCACCAAAATTACCAAACAGCACATAGGAATACACTACATTTTTTTTGGCGATTTTGGTCATTTTGGCCGCCAAAACGACTAAGTTAATGCTTATTGGGATTGGGACTGTATTACACACAACCCAATGATGCTTATTTTATCATCATCATCATTCAAATAAATTAAATAATGTCTTTCGATTCCGATATGGTTATGCCAATAGTAAGACATTCATTTTTTTGCAGAAGATGGTGAGCCGTATATTATTATTGATTATAAAATTTTCCGTCGGGGTGATGATAATTATAAAATAGTTTTTTCTGAAAAAGCCAGGAAAGTTTTAAGCACAATTGATATTGATGCTTCTGAAAATACCATTCATCTCTTAGATTACAACGTAAAAGATGATCACGGAGGAAAATTAATCAACATCTTACTATTATCGATGATAGATGGGTTAATTGTTATTACACAATACAACGAGGCTGGTGAAAAGTTTGAAATACAACTAAATCGACATAATCCCTTCGAAATTATGTCTTTCTTTATTGTAATGATTTCAAAAGAATCCTTTGTCGAGACTGAAGAATTAACAGATAATGTTGAATTTGTTGATAATATCATTGATTCTTGACTTTTTCCATTTCCGTTTCGTACAACGCTCTCCTTCACCTTGATGAAGGGTTGTATCGCGTTAAACGGGACGACCATCTGGTTGGATAGTGATATTAGGTGTCCGCGTCACAATCCGGCTAGGTAAGATGGGCGGCTAGCTAGAAATCACTGTCGGAGTGTTACCGATTAATTGTTAGGGTAGCACTAGATCTTTGAACAGTGAATACACGTTCGTGGGGCCTTCGCGCAGCACGAGGCCCAGTTATGAGATACAAATTAAAATTGTGCGACTGTATCACAAAATCAGGTTATGAGAGATTAACCAACACCACCAATTAATCAAAGAAAGGGGGACAGTACGTGTTCACCCCTTTTAATCTGCACCCCCCCGCCCCCTCCCTTCCCACCCACCAATACATAACCGCGACATCTACCACCCACGGAAGGGTAGCACGAACTTATTTCCAAACGCACGTTCAATATGCAAAGCCAGGTGGTTTATAGGAATATAATCAATGCAGTACTCGTCTTCATTATAAGCCTCTTTGCGTTCGACCTGTTTTGTATTAAAATATATTTATTAAACGCAGGCTGACGCTCTTTATAATAATAATACCTAGGGATGCCAGCTTCCAGACTTTCAATCTTTACTGCCGCGCAAACCCCGCAGAGGAAGTTTTGGTTTGAGAGATCAAGCCCATCGGCAATTGGTGTTTCAATTTCGGTCCAGGAACTCTGACAATGGGAGCATTCAATCTTAGCTGTGGTCCATTCCCGTGGTTTCGGCTTCCTTTTCTTCGTCCCAATGACAGATTCTTCTGAAGACGTTCGATTCGCTTTCAGTTTATTGTTGGCGTTTGTGTTTTGAAGTTGTATTCGAGTGGACAGTCGCGCCGGTTTCGAGGTAACCATACCGACCTGTGATAAGCGTTGGTTTTGTTGAGTGTCGGTATTCATCTTCTCTCACCTCTTCAATGTCAGATGTTGCAAATACTGATAACACGAATAACGGTATATATTTCAATACTTGTCAATAGTAATATATATAATTTAGATAACTATTTTATATCTGTACTGTTGAGCAAACTCTACATAAATTTCAACCTGTGTATCGCCGGTAGGGCTGTTGCTGTGCAAGTGCTAGTTGCCACCGGTCAGCCGGTACCGGTAGTAGGGTGGTACCATGGCCTACTACACACAGGCCATGACAAGGACTTTGCTGTGAAATTAGCGTAGGCTGACTGGTGACTGATGAATTATCAAATATTATATTTTCCATGAATGCAGGGTCCATATTTAAAAGAAGATGACTAGATTTTCGTAAAGAATTTAATTGAAACAGTATTTTTAATAATTATAATAAATTAATTATCGCTCGAGTTCCTGCAGCTTTTATTCGTGGCAGGAATGTTTGAACGCTAATAAGTCGGTCAATCATGGATGAAATGGAACCAAACTTGGTACACTTGTAGTCTTAAAAAAATGTAGAAATTCTACACACAGACAGACTTCTACAGTTCCCCGGTCTGCCGCTAGGGGGCGAATTAACAGAAACGTAAAAATAGCTGTAATTATAGAACCAACGATCAGATTCATCTGAAATTTAGTAGTAGTTACCTAAGAGCATTGCTTAATTATAAATTCTACAGAGACTTTTACAGTTCCTGTCTGCCGCTAGTGGGGAATTGTTAGAGCTCCAGTTCAACGTGCTTAGCATGGTATAATAAACAATCAATTAATTATTTTATTCAATACAGTAATTATAACAGTAAAATGCAATGTATTCTATTTTTTAGTGAAATCAAGAGATAGGAGGGGGGTGGGACTGGACGCAAATCCCATCTTGGCGAATTAATATCCCGCCTCAATATTAATTTCTAAATTTTGGGAAAGGAGCAGGTTACAGTGGCACGTTATTTTAACCAAAACAATAAAGTAAACACAATAGAACAGGTTACAGTTTTATTTTTGAGAGTAATCAGCTGTTGTTATTTGCGTCCAATTTCCCCTGGAGAGGGATGAATTTTTATTGCGTCCAGCCCCCCCCCCCCTATCTTGAAATCAAATACCAAAAATATATTTATTATATGAACAATCTATTTGGAAATTGTAAGTTCGGCCTATCTCTTTACCATAAGCTCAGTATCTTTATCTGGTGTGTTTTTATTATTTTACCAATTATTTAATATGTTTGATAGAATTGAACAACACCGCCCAACACAACCAACTCTCTATCCGCCTCGAGCATCGAGAATACGAGAAACTCGATCGAAATACCTGCTTATCCCAGTAGTATCCGTCCGTAGTCAGAGTCACCGGACCGCTGCGGTTTACTCCCGTAGAACAGTAGAATTCCCGCAGCTTCCGACCCAATTCGACAACGAATTCGCTTCACACTTTCGCGTCACAGAGAACGTAATCCAGTGCGATAACGTCTGCCCAACGTTCAACCATTTCCCCCAGGCGATCCCAGGATCCGGGCCGCCGCTAAACCCAGATCGCAATCCTCGTCGATTCGTCCAGTCGTCGACGTAAGTCAGTAAGTGGGACTCTTCCCACCGCACTCCAAGGTGGGTGACCGGAGTGAGGCATGATGAACTTGGCAGTGGCCCGCATTACGATCTGACCGACCGCCGTATTCCCAGTGTCTGAGTGTAGTAAATACCCAAATAGAATCGTACTGACAAACAAGCAATTCCGTAGTATTCCCCCGTTAATCACCTCTTGAAGCAACTCGGCTGCTCGGGTCCAGATACATCGGACTGTCGGGAGCGTTTCAGACATCAGACAGTAATGGAGCGGCATTTGCGAATATTTCCAATGGTTTTATAATAAATAAGGGGATTCAACAGTTCAATGCTAAAACAAATGGATTATTCCTAACCCCACCCCAATACAGCAATATACCTAACAGTATATAGCTTAGGTACCACAGTCTGACTAGCTTTAAATATTAGAGTATGAAAATTATTATAGGACCCTCATGGAAACGAGGTATATACCTCATGAGGCTATCCTTACACCAGAACCTTTTATTTAAGTAAATAAACATTTTATAAGTTGACTATCTACATAAATCAGTATTGGTGCTCCTAAATATCTAGTGTTATTAGGCCTACTTGTACTGTAGGCCTAATATCGTAACGTAATCTTTATAAATGTATTATTGTGAATTTTAAAAGGTTTAATTATGTGTAAAAAACAATCAATCAATCAAACCATAATCAGCACAGTAAGCCTACGCATGGGTGGTACCTACGGTGCGCACTACAACGGCTGAACGGCAGTACAGCAATACGGTGTACCGTGCCAATGACTGAATGATTAGCGGTAACTACTGAACTATCTAAACTATTATATTATTATTACCGGTACTAGGCTAATTAGGCCTAAACTATAATCACCGCAAGGGTTTCCGGGGCCATGTTTAGATTACATGATATGGCATGTCTGCAGTGTATGGTACCGGCTGACCTGTATTACAGCCTGACAGTACCGGTACAAATGGTACATGCAGATTGGCAGACAGCCCCTATGTTTTGCAAAATTTGTCAGAAAACCAGCTGATTTATCCTACAGTAATAATAATTTAACGCATGTTAATTTTGGATAAATAAATATATTATAACTACAATAACAGTTACACTGATGCTGCACGAAGGCCCCACGCAAATTCTACTTGGAAAATTTTCAAACTTTTGCCAAACAACATGTGTACCAAGTTTGGATAGATTTCATCAAGGATTGGCCGAGTTATTAACGTTTAAAATAAAATACTGAAAAAAAACGCGACAGAACGACAGAACGACAGAACGACAGGTTGATTAATGGTACCACTACGCTAAGGCTCTCTCACTTCGTGGCTCGCCCCACAGTCCGCGAGGATCCGCGACACCACCAGGATCGCAGGTCTGAGGTCCAACTCCAGGATCGTTCGAGCCGAGTGAGCATAGGTGATACGTCAAACAAGTTTCGCTCGAAACTCCAGTAAATATAACGAGCACAACTGTGTTTAACACAACGTTTCCGTGGATGTTTATGTCTTTTCGTTTATTGGCTGGGTCTAGGGCATTTATCGTAATAATACCAAAGACGCACGTCTTGAAGGAGAAACGCGGGTGATATTTATTTGTTGTTATAATGCTTCTATCAAGAATTCCAAATATATGTTGGAGTTACCGCGTTTATTTGTTTCTTTAACCCTATCCATACCGGGGGGGGGACTTTTGGAGACGCACTTTATTTGATTGCTTGGTTCAAAGCCAATCCACATTTATTGCAAGTGAAATTCCGTTACTTTTCCTAAAATTTATTATTCTTTATCTTAAAACAAAAATTAATTTTCATATTATTATTTATGACCATGAAAATGACTCGTAAACTGACCTGTCTCTGAAACTGTCATATTATTGCTGAACTATTATAGGCGGGAAATTTAAAATTCAATCAATTTAATATAAATTTAAAATCAATTTAAACATAATTATAGTATATAAATATTATATTTCAGCATTAGTGTGTGGCATATTTGGATAGAGGAATAAATTTTGTATCTAAAACTTTTTACTTTAAAGTAATATCATTAAACCACACAAAGTTATATGCTTCCAAACTTTACGTCCCCAAAAGTCCCCCCCCCGGTAGGTGGAGCGTCTAAAGTACCCCGGTATGGATAGGGTTAATGTCTTTTCTTTCGAGTCGATTTCGAATAGGATTTTCGCATTAGAATTTTGGTTTATCGTTTCGACTCCTCTGGGTAGGATATGTTCGACATAGTCCGTATCGTGTAAATCGATAGAATGGCCAATGGTTAAGAAGTCCATATACATACCATTACAATGCGTGTAGCGAGCGGTGAATTTTCCATAGTCCAATTCACGCGTAAGTTACTTCCAGGAAATCGTAGGTTCGATATAACGACCATCATCCTTCGTAGTAGTTGGACTAGTATCACCGCGTATCAAGCTATCAACAAACGTTTGAAAGTAGAGTATATCGCTCCCCGATACCAAGACCATCTTCTATCAACTCCGTCATATCTGCTATATATGAGTTTATCCATACTATAATGAGTTTATATTTAGGCTAGCGAGCGTCGCTGCCTACCCCAATCAGCCCCTGGACAGTGCGAGATCCTCAGCACCGATGTGTCGTCGCCGCTGTACTTTCGCCAACGACGTAGCTGCACAACGACAACGACAACCGGCACAAGTCACTCGACTGTCCGTCCCAAAGGCTTAGATACACCTCAGGTTCTTACTGGAGAGTTAGGGTTACTTTCACAATTGCGACTCGCTACTGTAAACACACCTTAGTATTAACATTCGCCTATAAACTCACAAATACCACACACACAACTTGTCACAAATTACACACACTCGGGTCACTTGTCCGTTAGTCAGTGCCTTCCAGAATGTCACTGTATTATTGTGTATCCTTGGATACTAGCAGTGCGCTATTTATTCCCTATGCTATTCAATGGGACAAGCTTTCTATTGTTCTTTTAACTCAATTCTAATTCTAGCGTGGTTGTTGCTATGGTGACATTATGCAAAGCTAGCGGTAGAATTAGGGTAATTCCAATGCATACAGCTCTGGGATGTTATTTAATAGTAATTCTTTAATGGTCAATGTCCTGTTTTATACATGGCTTTATGAATTTTATCGGCTATTGGCTATGTTTGGGAGACTTTCGCACACTCATACGCATAATAAGATAAATCTCCGCTCCCTTGATCTATTAATTAATGGAATTTTGGGAATGTTATAAATTGCGTAAAAATGGCAATTTATTAAATTCATTAAAAGGCATGAATTTAAATTTATTCCCTGAAATTTTATTATTTGGTAATTAAATTGACATATTTTGATTCTAGAACATGTCTGGGGACACAAGATCCTTAATTCTATGACAATTGTCTTTTTAAGAATATCGGTAAATGCTACGATATCTTAATTGACTAGAATTGTTGAAGGATCTGAATTTTACAGATTTTGATTTATTAGATTTGCAAATATTAAATAATTAATATTTGAGATGGGCACCGATTTATTCCAGAACTTGTCTGGGGACGTTAACCACTGATTCTAGAATTTGTCTTTCAAGTATATCGGTGGGTGCCGCGATATCTTAATCGACTAGAATTACAGATGGTCAAAGGGTTTAACAGATTTATTTTGCGTTATACGCTACTGTTAAAGGGACATCACGCTACTATATGTATTATTTAATATACGGTATGAGAGCAATATCGCACGAAGCAATGTCAGTGTGAAGAGGCAAGTCGTTTCCAAGGTCTACCCAGAGCTTGGTTTAGCCGAGACACGAGGATCTGAACTTTGCATTCCTAATACTCTGCCTACCTATAATACTTGAATATAGTAGTGGCTTTATTGTACTTTAATAAGTACGGATATTTCATCTTACTGTAGTCACGTATTTATAATATGATACGGACAGTAAGGAAAGAGAAAAATAATTATTTCTCGCCGTCGCACTAAACATATAATATACGTAATTAAATAATAAACGCGAATATATATTGCACTAATCTACTAAATAATCTCTAAAATACCATACTACTAAATAAAATTAAATAAAACGATTAAAATAAAATTACATAATAATACATACATAAATATAAAAATAAAACAAATACAAAATAATAGAGTCACACACCCACTCCATATGTTGTTACGTTATGGAGTCCCTAGATGTTTGAAGGATTAGGGAGGTGGTCGTGGGAAGAGAATCTTGCCTTCCACAGTTTCCGGAGAGTCCTCCATTCCCTTCCGGTAAACACAAACGACCGACTGGGTGATTGAGTCGCTGCATCCTGAATACAATTCCAGGTTTCCTCTTCGTCCTGGAATAGTGACGATAGAAACATCGCTCTAAGTACACGACGGCCTTACAAAGCCGATTCCAGGAGCTATAGTGGTCCGTCGCTCCCTGCAGGAGAGGTGAGAGTCCCTGCGAGACGTCTGATGTTCCAGAGCTCCAATCGCTCTCTCTGATCTTCATGAAGGATCCACTCGCGGTGGGGAGGTCCAGATCCACGGCGTCGTCCCTGGCAATATGTAATACCGACAGATCTATCCCGGGTTCAAATAACTCCGATCCACCCGTCCGGGTTTTAGGTTTGACTTTCTCCGCTCCCTTGGCTGGTCTAATCTCAGTCGGAGTAAGATGGGGAGGCCATTCATCCTCCTTACTCAGGAAGTCGGGTTCACCTAACCGGTCTGTAGTATCTGTCAGTTCTTGAGGAGTTGCTCCTCTGGAAGCGATGTCAGTTGGATTAAACTTCTTGGGGCAATATCTCCATTGATCTACATTGGAGCTAATATCGTCATTATCTGAGGAGTATGGTGTTCCCTCAGTTGGGTCGTCTCCCTCACTAGTATCATCTTCCCATTCACTCACCTGGCAGACGCGATCTTGAAGCAGTCTTTCTCTGAGCATTCTTCGGGAAGGTCCAGTAAGGTACCAACCTACTCTAGTTCTTACCGCATAGGTCTGAAGTGGTTGCGGTTGAGCAGGTCGTTTCTCCAATGTCTCCAGCGCCTCATGCGCGTTTTGACCGATTAATATTTGTACTCCAGGATAATCGGTGTCGAATCTAGGAATGTTAAGTTGTTGGGCATGATCATCTTCGTCCCAATTATAAGGTTCCACTTGGGTGGTAGCGAAGTTCTTTATTGCCACCATTTTGACTGACCTTATACTGTGTTCTCCTAGTTTATCCTGTGGAGTGGACAACTCACCTATATAATAGTCGGCAGCCACAGCAGATTTCCAAACCTGCATGATCCCTGACATGTTTAGCTTGGTTCGGAACTTGGGTTGTCCAGCAAAGATGTCTTCGGCTAGTTCTTTATCGATGAATGTTCCTGTGCTGCCGGAGTCCAGGAGGGCGTTCACTATATAGCTCTTCTGAGGTCCGTGGACCCGTAACTGGACTACAGGAAATTCTCGGATTCCTACATTTGAAGTTGGCGCTTTCCAAGATTGTTGTTGATCTGAAGTAGTTAGGGTGAGGTCGCTGTCTGTGTCTTTCTCATACATGAGTGCTCGATACACTGCGGTGGTGTTTATTAAGTAACAGGATTCGTTTTGGTCGGAGAATTCGTCCGTATAGAATCCTTCCATCTCAGATTGATCAGTGTCGTTCACATCACTGAATTGGACATGTAGTTCGGAATCACTCACCTGACTCGGACTATTTCGCTCGAATTCAGTGTGCAACAAGATATGATGTTTCGCACCGCACTTTGCACACCTTGCGTCGGAGTAACAGGTTTGCCGTTGGTGTCCTCGTCTGAGGCAATTATAACACAACCGCTTATCCCACATGACTTCCCGTCTCTCTTTTAATGATTTCTTTAAGAATTTATCACACGCATTTAAACGGTGGGGCCCGTCGCACAGCACACATTTGGGCTTGATGTTACTTACTTTAACATGTGCTGTGTGGTGCACGTTCGTTCTTTCCTCGGGCTTTCTCACCTGAATTCTCTTGGGAGACGTAGGAGGAGTTTTTCTTACCTGTTCTCTCCTGTCATTGGTTCGAGACTTGAATTTACTTACCTGGTCTTTAGGCGTTTTATTGACATAAGATCTTTCAGTGTCTTTCCCGCTATCCTCTCCTTGAGAAGTCTGGCTTTCGCCGTCGTCTGTATAACACACTGGTGTTACCTTTCTTCTGGAGACAGGTTTCTCACTTACCTTGTTTTCCGATGTCTTCTCTCTGGACTGCTTTATGAGCTGTAATTTCACTTCGCCATCCAAGAATGTCATGAGATCAGTCATGGTAGGGTCTCGTTGTTGTTGTTCCATCATGTATAACACTTTCTTGTCCCAGCGTGTACCTACTCCACCCTTCGGTAAAGTAGAAGCCACTGCTCTAATAACCATAGCACTCTGATACTCATGAGACTTACCTAGCCAATCTAATTGTCTGCAGATCTCCTGAATTTCATCGGAAAACTCTATAATCCCGCTGCTAATAAACTTTCGGGGCGCTACCAACTTTGCATACAAATACCCAGCTATGTTATTCCTATTACCATACCTGATGTTTAGTGTATCCCAAACTTGTCTTAATCCGTCTGGATGTCCAATAAAGCTTAACGCCATTAACTTGGGAGATCCTTCCAAGCACTCTATGAGGAATCTAAGTTTCTCTCCATTAGATAGTACAGAGTTCTGTATGTTATCTTTGTAATATTCATTAAAAGGTAACCATTTCATCTCATCTCCATTAAACTTGACGATCTCTCCCACCTTCACCGCTTGCCGGGCTTCGGTTCTAGCCATTTGACGCGTAAAACTTTCTTGGGCCATCGTGTTATTTAATATCGAGTTATCGGTATATAAATTTCTCGGATTATGATCAGGTCTATAGGGAATGTCATTATCAACAGGTCTATAATTACCCTTAATAGGGTTCACTATAGGAGTTTCTACTTCGCTAGCAGTATATATGCGTGTAGGCTCCACACCTTGCGCATGACATACTTCAGACCTAACAGGTTGACACATTGTTACTGAGGGTGGTAGTATACCCTTTTGTGTATTTACTAATTTATCGCGTTCTAGCGCGATACTTTGCTGCACTTCTTGCAACTCTAGTCTACTTTCCCTTACTGTGCCCTTGAATTGCTGAACAGTCTCCTGCATCTGCCCGAGCAGGAGATCCATCCCCCGCCGTCTCTCGTCCACCCATTCGACCGCCGAAGCGGGAGTCGCCAACGTTGTAGCGGGCGGACGAGGGACCACGGGCGACAAATCATGAATATTTCGCTCGGGGTCCAGGACCTGAACTGTCTCATGGGCTGTTCTACTGGGCACAGATAGCTTAGTACTGTGCAGAGGGAATTTAGAGGTAGCTTCAGGGAGCACAGGTGTGTCTATCACCGAAGGGGTGATTTCAAAAACAGGCCTAATTATTTCAGGCTCATCTACTATAGTAGGGAGTCTTTCTATTTTAATTATTTGGTCTGTGGGCTCTGTACTACCTAAGTTGGTGTTATTTAGTTGCCTTCTAACAGCTGAAGGCAAATCAGGCAATTTCTGACGGTGGAATGTTCTTTTACGTCTGCTTAGACGAGATCTATTTCCTTTGCCTTCGGTATCGGTGGTATCGCCTTCCTCAGATGATGTATATCCCTGTCTTTTGGGAGTAGATCGATTCATCATCTGCATATTACTAGCTGTTAACTGTTTATTTATGCAGTCTTGATTCTCCTGAATGTTTTCCAATTCTAATTGGGTGATTTCTTCCGCCGCTCTACGTTCTGCTTCTGCCACTGCCACGTCCGCCTTTCTTTCAGCTTCGGCCGCTTTTGCTTCTGCCGCTGCCGCTGCCGCTTTTCTTTCTGCTTCTGCAGCTACTACTGCTGCTTTCTTTCTGTCTTCTATACGTTTTTTCTTTACTTGTTCTTCTTGGACTCGTGTGATGCGGAGTTGTTCATCAAATTTAGCTTGGTTCGCCGCTAACATTTCCGCATCGATTGCGTCCAGCACAAGCTTGGTTCCTTCACTATTAGGGCTAAGCCCCTCCAGCCTTCTCCTCAACTCTTCGTCCCCTACAAAGCGTTGATAGTCTGACAGATAGATGTCAATGGCATCTCTCTTTCGCGGCCCTTCCGCTGTCCCTTCGCTTTCTTCTTGAGAAGAAGTGGTGTCGGTTGATTCTTCATAGGTTGGCCGTTCATCATAAACCGTATCCGCCATCTTCGCTCCGCGTTCGGGCGTCCGCTCAACAGTATCCGAACTACTGGAGCTCTCGGGCCGCTGAGAACTAGGTTCTTGGCTAGGAGGTTGCTGCTGTTTGGCAGCTGCTTCTTGATCCTGCTTAACCTGGGCCCGAGTACCGATGATAGACCTACGGCGCTTCACTAACTTCGCGAATTGCGAAATTGCTTCTACTAACCTAGGTTCTGACACAGCTACTGTAGGGGTTGTCTTTCTTACAGTAGGAGGGGTTTCAGACCTCGGTCTGGGATTCTCTATACTCCTATCTGATAAACAGACTGTTGTTTCTAGGAGACTATCTGACAGAGTTTGCCTTGTGTCAGACATGTTTGTTTGTACAGTTGGATGCCTACTGCTATATTACAGTCTAAGCAAGTCTAGTAATTCAGTATTAACTGCTAGCCTAGTAATTAATTACCGATACTGCTACTCAGTGTAGCGTGATATATATATAATATATTAGAATACCGGTATGCTTATAGTATATATAAGTATTATTACAGACTAGGTTTATCACAGAATACCGGTATAATTTTAGCACAAATATATATAAATATATAATAGGCCTATCGGGAATACCGGTATACAGCTTACAGTTATAGTATATATAAGTATAATTCTGGACTAGAATTAATTATAAAGTACCGGTATAATTTCAGCCTAAATTTATAGAAATAAAGATAATAGGCCTATCGTAAATACCGGTATATCAATTATTTTAAATAATTGAATTTCTGAATTTTAGGGTTACTTGGTTACTTTACTTACTTTATTACCGTTATTTGAGCAGTAGTCCAACTGATATTGAGACCTAATGGTTGTATGGTAGGCCTACTATTTATAAATCATTAGATTTGATTTATAATATATATATACCCGTTTTAATGGGTTTTGTCAATGTTTGAAATAAATGTTATTATTTCTGGGGAGTAATCACTACACAAAGCGGTGCGCTTTCAGTGAAGTGCTACTTATAGGACACTAAAACAAATAATGCTAATTTACCTAAGTTACTTAATACTACAAATTACGTACAATTCGGGTGAGATTACAATCTCTAAATAAACACAAAAATTTACAAAAACACAAAATACGAATTTTCAGGGTAATTTTACAAGAAGTCTACAAACCAGCCTAACAAAGGGTTAGAAATCTTGTTTTTACAATGGACAGGGTACTGCGGTATTTGAAAATAATACGTAGTAGTAAATACACTGCGTTGTCCAGATAGGAAAATACCACCGCCTGACGACCTATAACCGTATCGCTATAGGTGCTACGTTATGTATCACGGAGTGTTCCTACCTAGAAGTTAATAGAGCTAATCGAACGTGCCTATCAACCACTTTACAACACAAATATAATGCCTACACACTAATTACCTTCGGAAAGCACTGTACACTAAACCCTAAATTAGGTACGAGCACTTATACAACAGATAATCAGTAGTTAAATATACTTGAACAGCTAAAAGAACCACGGCATCTGCTGGAGTGACCGGTGCACAAAATCACCAGTCTTTACCTACGCCAAGCAGCCCGTGTAGTACCGGGGTTAATTTAACTATAGCGGTATGTATAACAAACACAATTATTGTAGGAACAAACTTGGGGAATGAATGTTGCGAATAATCGCATAAACTCTGAATAATAAATATTACGCTACGCGTACAAACCACTCAAACAAAATGCAGACCAAATACTGACAGACTACTATCAAGCCTAAATAAACTACAGGACATGCAGACTCCGAAATGATTAGGTAGTATGCGTTCTAACCCAGTAGTACGACTTATTCTTTAGTTGGGGGTTTACCTTACAGCATTGGCTGCCCCTACTTCCTAACCGTTCTTTATCGGACAGAGGCTCTACACACACTGCAATCCGTTCAGACCTAATAACAGCCAGACAACTATCCAGCCTACAAATTATCTAAATAAATATTATACGCTACCTGTACAGACCACACAAACAAAGTACAGACTAAACGATGGCAGACTACTCTCAAGCCTAAATAAACTACAGGACATGCAGACTCCGAAATGATTAGGTAGTATGCGTTCTAACCCAGTAGTACGACTTATTCTTTAGTTGGGGGTTTACCTTACAGCTTTGGCTGCCCCTACTTCCTAACTGTTCTTTATCGGACAGATGATCTACACACGCTGCAATCCGTTCAGACTTAACAGCAATCAGACAACAGCTCAGCCTACAAATTGCTGAATTGTCTGTACAATCTGATCAGGCTTACACGCCTTCTGTTCAATACTGGCCTACAAACAAATAAAACTTGACAGAAATAAGTAAAAATCTCAATAAAAAACCAGGGCTGCAGTCCCTGATTAATTATTAAGGCCTACCGGTATATAATTATCAAAATCGAATAATACTGCTGTACCTGTACTGCTGTAGGTACCGGTCCGGGTGGTTAGGTAGTCAGGCCTACTGGGTACCGGTTGCCGGTACTTCAGCTTTATTGCCTACTGCAATACAGAAGCTATATCCGTTATTGTTCTTACCAGAACAATATTAAACTGTATTTAATGCCTACACTGCAATACAGACTAAATATCCGTTATTGTTCGCGCTTTCAGACCTTTGGCAGTTTAACCCGCCAAATTAGGATGTCTTCTAGATAATAAATCGCTTTTAGCCTCTGACAAGTATTTGATTCACTACACTAGTTGAAACCAATCTGTGCGCGATCATTCACCCATTGGATATACCCGGGAGATTGATTTCGACAGCTTAATCTTATTGCTATGTAAGCCTAATGTATTATTCGACTGACAGTATTATATAATCTCTGACAATATTATTCACCTTCGGGAAATATTAACAGTTCCTTTAGGACGTGGCGCTCTACCTATATAAACAGAGTTATGACTTAAACTACTCACAACGATATGGCTTAGTTATAATTCACATATATGGCGCATTCTTTAGGAAATGCTTCGTTATCAGTCTCACTCATACACAATGCTGCACAATACTGCACACTGATCTGCCGATCTTCACTGATTTTAGTCACATATAAAAGGAACACGGACCGAATCATGTAGGGTCTATCAAATAACATTAGATTCACTTCAAACCACTTTAACATAAGTCACAATCGTTATATGTAACCTTTCTCTCTTACCTTCGGTATATCAAGAATATTGGGTTTTTGGGGTTATTTATCGTTATTCCAAATATAATAATTCATCAACCATATTATGAAGAACCGACAGTAAATAGCAGTATAACAGTTTAAAGTATGCACAGTGTTACACAGTATGCAGTGTCAGTAAGTAAGGTTTGAGATATCAAGTTTGGTTTGATAACGGATATATGTCCTTATAATTAAGCCTACTAGTGTTAGGCTAAAAGCAGAAAAGCACAAAATATTCTAAAGCCGTTCTTTCCTGGCTCAGGACAGAATGTAAACACTGCCCATAAAGCATGGAGTGATTTCTAGGAAATTTCTGTACAAGAGCCATAAAAATGCTCTGATTGGCTGACTGAACTGAGAGATGCCGTAGAACAAAGAAAATCAACACGTATGAATATCAGCTGTTAACCGTCGTCATAGTAACTACTGCTCAAGAGTAGCTATCACCTTTTGCGTCGCGGAATTGCCATAGAATCATCAACTATGCCTTTCACAGTACACATACGGAAGAAATAGCTCTTAGATCCTCTAAAAACACCGATACAGCAATAATACGGCCTCTTACGCCTATTAAACCAACTACAGAGTATTTTACGGGAAAAATAAGAGAAAATAACCGGGCAATTCAGCAAAAGCTTTTACAATTATCGATGATAGATGGGTTAATTGTTATTACACAATACAACGAGGCTGGTGAAAAGTTTGAAATACAACTAAATCGACATAATCCCTTCGAAATTATGTCTTTCTTTATTGTAATGATTTCAAAAGAATCCTTTGTCGAGACTGAAGAATTAACAGATAATGTTGAATTTGTTGATAATATCATTGATTCTTGACTTTTTCCATTATATAAAAAAATATTTTATGATTATTTTTAGAATTCTGATTTTCTTAACTATGAAAAAAAAATCAAATTTTAAATAATCGAAAATTGTAGTATTTGTATTATACAGTATATCAGATTTGCTTGATGGGTATTGCAGTAATTATAGAGTACCTTTTATTATTTTCAATTTACTTTAAGATTTGTCACTCCAACACTTATTTGGAAAATGGATAATTATTTTAAACGAAAATTGTTCGGTTTGCTATTCTAAATTATTATTGCAACATCAATTGTTCCCTCATTCATTTAGAAATATTCGTCGTTATAAAAAGGTATTAGAATCACTCAACCGCAAAACAAAAAATATTTCAAGTTACAGAAAAAAGTTAACCAATCAATCTGGTGGTATACTGTACTTCCGTTTCTAATACCCCTACTCAGCATTGGCGCGAAACTCGCCGCGGGGGCGGTTATATTGAAAAATATCGAGACATGAAAAATATCGAGAGTAAAAATAACGCGAGTAAAAACATCGAGTGTTGAAAAATAACGATAATATCGAGAGTTCAAAAAATATCGAGAGTAAAAATATCGAGGGTAAAAATATCGAGAGTAAAAATATCGAGTGTTGAAAAATATCGAGAGTAAAAATATCGAGTGTTGAAAAATATCGAGAGTAAAAAAATTGAGTGTTGAAAATATCGAGAGTAAAAATATCGAGAGTAAAAATATCGAGTGTTGAAAAATATCGAGAGTAAAAATATCGAGTGTTGAAAAATATCGAGAGTAAAAAAATTGAGTGTTGAAAATATAGAGAGTAAAAATATCCTAGCTAATTTGGCCTAGCCAATGAATGCGCGCTTAATTGATGGTAATTCGCCCCATCATTGGCTGATCTATTTTTCCTGGGCCAATATGCTAGCTTCTGCCCTGAGATGAGCTGGCATCTCTCCCTCGTGCTGGCAATGTGCCAATGTGTATTGCCAGGTGTGTTCGTATGTGATAATATATTGCTAATATCACATAGCCGAACATAATTGGTAAATCGCCACTTTCCCCATTTTCCTCTGGGTGGTGTAGCGAATTGGATCCGCTAACACACCCCCATGCTATCTTCCCGGTGAGAAGATAGCATCAACCTTTAGTGCGCTCCAATTCCGCTGGAATCCAATCTAATATTGGATGTGGGGTGGAATTATTTTCTCGGGACCAGCTTTCCAAACTGGCTCCTCTGGGTCTGTTTTCACTACCCATCCTTGGTACATCTGCGAGCTAAGCTGTACCGGTACCAAAGCATCTGGCGTCTCTGTTTAGATGATTGCCCTTTCTCCTCGCACAATTTTTATCCCGGACTCTTTCGTCCATTATCCTCGCTCACTAGTCCCATAGGACTCACCCTCCACACTGCTCGCCCTCACACTTGGATCTCGCACTCTTCTCTTTCCCCCAAAACTCTCATACCTCCCCTCCCATGCTCTTCTAATACTCAACCCCTTTTGCTCTCACTCTCCATACGCCTGTTGGGTTCCCACGGTCTTATACACATATACGTTGTATATAATAAGTGAGTCCCTTGTCTCATCCTCCTGTTCCAGTCAATTAGTCCCCAGTCAGCCAGTCCCAGTAGCTAATTGGAAAAAGGTTGTATCTGACTATAGTACATATATTATAGATCTACAGTATGTATAGCACTGATTGATTACGTACGTCCGTATTAATTGCACTTATATGTATTAATTGCACTTATCAGCTTATATGAGTTATTTGCACTTATATGAGTTATTTGCACTTATATGAGTTATTTGTACATTTTAAGTCCTTGCGGTACCTTCCAGGCACATTAACACCGCGCGTAACCAGTTCTAGTTTCTCCTTTCCCCTATCATCGTCCTGTCTCGGGCGTTTTCGTTCCTCCTGTTTACCCTTCAGGCTACTCATCTGCACTGATACCGTCTTGCCAAGCCCCGTAGTTGGAAGATCCTTGGGCGCGGGCGTTTCACATTTCATGGTATCGTTTCGCTGGCGGTCCCACTGAGTGCCCCTCCTGCTTCCCTCTGGTAGCGTCCCACATGATCATCTTCATTCCACGCGGCACATGCTCTGCCAGAAAGTTCCTGAATTCCATCCTGTTCTCTGGCGACCATCTGTCGAGATATCTTTGGGTGTTAATAACCCCTCCATGTGATGCCGCTGTCGCTACCTCCTGATATGTGAATGGTAGTCTCCTCTTATTAATCTCCTGGTGGGCCTGTAGGTTGATGTTGAAAAACCCCCACCGGAACTCCTGGGCCTTCATCCTTTGCCTAGTCATGACTCCGACGTTGGCCCAGTCCTCGTAAACACGGAACTTATCCTCATTGTCCATCCAGTCGCACTGGCGCTCAAAATGCCCCCTAAACTTACACTTCGTACACCTATCAGCCTATGGTGCAGCCTCGGGCATGCGCCCATTCTATGGGTAGACTCGTGACAATATAGACATGTCGCCCCCTTTTGGTAGCGATACAGACAATTCTTCTGCTGATGGGTTTAGTCTCCCACAGTAGTCGCGCAACCGTCTATCACTGTCTGTCGCCCTAACTCATCCTTGGGTCCGCATAGCCTCCTGGGTCTATGGAGCCGTTGATATGTGAACATTTCCATCTTATCATCCCTACCCATGTCGATGTCCTCCTCTTCCCCATGACCTACTAAAGTTATGTTATATATACTTATTCACATTTATCCATCTAAAAATCAATCGGCCCACTAATTTAGTGGTCCTGCTGCAGCTTGGCAGGTCGTGGTTTAGTAGGTCATGTCTTCCCTCGGCATCGTCTCCCCAAACACTACTTGAGGTGGCGCCCCCGGTTGCTCGCCTGGCCGAATCGTGTTCGCCGGGCGCCGGCTCCCACGTGCTCCCAGGCTCGCTTGCCGGGTGTGTCCCAGGAGGCTCTCGCCCCGCTGGCTGTCACGACTCTCCCGTCCACCCAGTCCGTGTCCGCCCGGCCGATCCTCTCTATCGGCAGCATCTCTCCGAACTCGTCCTCCTCTACTTCATCTGCCACAAGCGGTTCCAACCGGCCCTTCCCGGCCTGGTACTCGCCCGTAACCCTCCACCCTCCACCTATGTTGACTGTATCGGTGCCTCTTCCATCCAATCCACCTCATCCCCTAGCCGAATCCCCTTATATCTGCCTCTCTACCTGCTGCCTCCCTCCCCTCTTTCCTAGCGACTTCCTCTAGTCAGTCAGTGGTGGTCCATGGTCAAAATTTTTGGTTGGGCCAGACAGCCAGAGCGAAAACTTTATGAATACAGTGGACTCATTAATACTGTAATAAATAAATACACATCAGATTGGTGTTAAGGGGGGGGGGGGGGGGGGGGGGGTGTGTTATTGTCGAAGAAATAAAAATGGTTTTATCTAAATTATAACATTAAGTTATAGTTCATATGGTATTTTCGTATTGCAAAAAAATATGATTGTAAGTATGAAGTAACCTATATGTTATTGAGATATTGTTTATTTGTTTGGTTAAAAGGCCCGCCACTGCAACCTGTTCCTTTCCGTTAATTAAGTAATCTAGTTTACTTTACTGTTTTGGTTAGAAAACACCACCACTGTAACCTGCTCCTTTTGCCACAGGTACGCATACTGTATGAATGATAACTGAACATTATTATCTAAATTGAAATTCAGAACACTTGTTGCTTTAAATATAGGCCTAGTAAGTTTTGTTTTAAGTGTAAGTTCTAAGTTGGCCTTTAATCATACTGTCCTACATAGAACGTAGACATGAACAGATGAAATTACATAACTCATTTTGTTTGAAGTTGATGTCATTTGTTCTTATACCTGTATATACAGATATAGGCCTACGTCTTAATAAATTTCTAGGCCCTCAATTGTCAGGACGTACCAGTCGGCGGCACAGCCTTTCTTTTAGTAGGCCTTGCCTATTACCTAGCACCTACAGTCCTACACCTAGCTCATTAGGCCTATATTAAATCTTCATTCAGTTAATATCCATTGCTTCTCGAACCGGGAGGACCTGAACTCTTTAAGCGACAACAATCAGATAATGCAACGGTTTACTTGTGAGTCGGGCAACACACTGCTAATTACCAAATCTATGTTCAGATGTTCGCGAACATCTGTTCGGAAAATAGTCCGTTTGTGCGGACGTTTCTCGAAGAATACCTGGACGCGAACTCGAGTTTTCTGGACTATTATGTCGTTAATAAATGTACGGCAGGTCATATTACCGAGTGGCTGCTGCGTTCACTCACCTCTGGGTCTAACAACGCCGCCACCACCTCGGATTTGTCTTACAACACGACCCAATCACCGGCCACTGTCCCGACTACCGGGTACCACGAGACTAGTATGCCACAGTGTCCATTGACGGCATCGGCGTCGACACCTACGTACCACCACAATTACAATCCTGCGACATCCGGGGGGGGGTGTGTTATTGTCGAAGAAATAAAAATGGTTTTATCTAAATTATAACATTAAGTTATAGTTCATATGGTATTTTCGTATTGCAAAAAAATATGATTGTAAGTATGAAGTAACCTATATGTTATTGAGATATTGTTTATTTGTTTGGTTAAAAGGCCCGCCACTGCAACCTGTTCCTTTCCGTTAATTAAGTAATCTAGTTTTACTTTACTGTTTTGGTTAGAAAACACCACCACTGTAACCTGCTCCTTTTGCCACAGGTACGCATACTGTATGAATGATAACTGAACATTATTATCTAAATTGAAATTCAGAACACTTGTTGCTTTAAATATAGGCCTAGTAAGTTTTGTTTTAAGTGTAAGTTCTAAGTTGGCCTTTAATCATACTGTCCTACATAGAACGTAGACATGAACAGATGAAATTACATAACTCATTTTGTTTGAAGTTTATGCCATTTGTTCTTATACCTGTATATACAGATATAGGCCTACGTCTTAATAAATTTCTAGGCCCTCAATTGTCAGGACGTACCAGTCGGCGGCACAGCCTTTCTTTTAGTAGGCCTTGCCTATTACCTAGCACCTACAGTCCTACACCTAGCTCATTAGGCCTATATTAAATCTTCATTCAGTTAATATCCATTGCTTCTCGAACCGGGAGGACCTGAACTCTTCAACCGACAACAATCAGACAATGGAACGGTTTACTTGTGAGTCGGGCAACGCACTGCTAATTACCAAATCTATGTTCGCGAACATCTGTTCGGAAAATGGTCCGTTTGTGCGGACGTTTCTCGAAGAATACCTGGACGCGAACTCGAGTTTTCTGGACTATTATGTCGTTAATAAATGTACGGCAGGTCATATTACCGAGTGGCTGCTGCGTTCACTCTCCTCTGGGTATAACAACGCCGCCACCACCTCGGATTTGTCTCACAACACGACCCAATCACCGGCCACTGTCCCGACTGCCGGGTACCACGAGACCAGTATGCCACAGTGTCCATTGACGGCATCGGCGTCGCCACCTACGTACCACCACAATTACAATCCTGTGACAGGAAAGCATCCGCAATCTCGATACTCGAATCAACCCTCGCCACCTACTGAACCCTCCTCTATGCAGCCTGTGGTGAGGTTACAACATCTCAACCAGACAGACCTACCGGGAGAACAAAGACAAATGGATCCCAAACTGAGTTCGATAGACACCAAACCAAACCTCATTGAATCTGAATCGAGTAATAATACAGCCAGTTCAACTTTATTATCTTATAACAACATATCGTATACCCCCGCAGTAACCGCAACCAACTCAAACCATTATTCTACCCAACCTCTATCAGCAGACCAGTCAGATGTTCCGGTAATCCTACGCATTAAGACGGAAGACGAACTGGAATATAAACCCGACCTAAATGAGGTTGGTGATGGCTTGGGCCATTTATTCTCCCCTATAGATGTAGCATATGGAAATAGTACAGACACTAATGCTTCGACCACCCACTCAGCTCAGCAGAATCTCCTCCCGGACTCTAACTCCCTGTCTCCCAACACCGCTCATGGTCCCCTAACAGACACTGACTCTTCACCAACCCTCGCTACTCAGTCTCTAGACGACTTCAACTTAAACCTTCACAACACCTACAACCTCCTGTTGGCCTCTAAATCGACAGTTTCCAGTATCGGTGAGTTACTATTATTTGTATTATAAACATCGTCTAGTCCGAATTGCCCCCAAACTGGTCAGAGTAATTGTTTATTTATAGTGACATTTATGATAGTTCTGAATTTAGTTTTTGTTTTTTAGGGTTTTTATCTGGTTTAATTAAATTCAATCTAGCCTGAAGCCTTTCTTACCAAATAACAAATATAATATACGAAGCCTATTTCCCAAACTCGCCGAATTGCAAACAAAACTCCAGAATAGAGACATCCCCTTTTTAGCTTTGTCAGAGAAATAGCTGGACTCTATTATCCAGAGGAAGAAATACAAATACAAGGGAATTCATTCTGCGTCGCACAAGTTATTGCGATTACTCAGGAGTCCCGAATAGACGGGGCGACACGGTTATTATTTTTTGAAAAAAAAATCCACCCACAATTCTCTTATTCCAGACACCCCGACTATTAAGTTTTTCTAAAAAAATTTAGTACATTTTTTATTATGAGTAAATAAACGTTTATTCTCATAATAATTGAGATTTGAAAGTGAAAGAAAACAAAACCGAGTGCCGTAGATACTACTGTACCTGTACGCCTATACTGTATGTTAAGTAAGTAGGCCTAAATTTTCCACCCACCCCGTCTATTCGGGACTCCAGAGTACATATCTGAATCGTTGTCTTATAAATAGGTCCTAACTATTGCGTCTATCACTTAAAATATTCCGTTTTTCCGAGGCACTCCATAATCACATTAATCAGTGCTGCAATATTTTCTAAGACCCCTTTACAGGTTATAATATTTCAGTCAGTATCAGTAATTAATGCTGCTTATTTTATATTTTATGTTTTTTAGTAATTAAAGTATCAAACCTCACACGTATTAATTTACAATGTCGAATCGAAAATCGTATTTATTTACATATATGAATTTAAAACTACAGTAATTAGCAAGTTCTATTGACTAATTATTGCATTAATTACTTCAATTATTCTCGTTTCCAATATTCTACATTTGTAATCTACTCCATTATTTTCTATAGGCGGCCAATCACAACCATCCCCTGATGATTCAGACATGCTCACTTCCGACGATGACGTAACACCCGGAAGTATGAATAATCCCTTCGACCAACCTGGTCCCTCTGGGATTCAACCCCAGGATATTGTGAAAAGGAGCCGCTCCAATGAGAAGCCGTTCAGCTGTGATACTTGTGATAAAGCATTCGCAAGGAACAGCCACTTAATTGACCACCAACGGATTCACACCGGCGAACGTCCTTACCAATGCGGCATCTGTAACAAACGATTCTCTCACCTAGGCAACCTAACCAATCACAAGAGGACGCATTCCGGAGAGCGTCCGTTCGTGTGCGACACGTGCGGGAAGGGATTTACGGAGAGCGGCAGTTTAACGTCCCACAAAAGAATTCACACGAAAGATCGACCGTACGTGTGCGACACGTGTGGGAAGGGATTTACGCAGAGCAGCCATCTAAAAACTCACAAGAGATTACATACAGGTGAACGACCGTTTAGCTGCGATACATGCGGGAAATGTTTCACCCAACGACATCAAGTAAAGCACCACAAATGTATCCACAGTGGGGAGACTCGGTAACTGTAATGTTTGTAAGAAACGTTTCTCAACTTCCATGTATATTGGTAGACACTATTGCTCCCTGGTTGCAGTTTAAACTAGTAAACTATATATGACGTTAGTTGTAGATTGAACTGCTACGTGCGCCTTTTGTTATAATGATTAATAAAGGTTGTCTAGGGACTGGCCTAGCGGCCCGATAAGGAGCCGATATTGTATTTCATAAAAACTGTCAATTGGTTGCGGTTACCAAGTTACAAATCTGAGTTTCTGGTTATAAATCTGTGTTTCTGGTTACAAATCTGAGATTCCTGTAACAATTTAGTGTTCTTGGTTACAAATCGAAGCACCTTGGTACGAATCTGTTCTCACAATTATGATAATGATCAATGAAATGAAATGAAATTAGAGTACCTTGTTACAAATCTTAGTTTATGGTTGTGAATCTGAGTTTCTGGTTTCGAATCTGAGTTACCATTAATGAATCTGAGAACCTGGTTACGAATTGGAGTTCCCAGTTACGAATCTCGGTACCTGGTGACAAATCTGTGTTCCCACATAAAATCAGTGTTTCGTTACCAAGATGAGCACCCAGTTCCCGGTTTTAAATCTGAGTTCCAGGTAATAAATTCAACTGCCCAGTTACAAATCTAAGTTGTCAGAAACAAACCAAAGAACCCAGTAACAAATGCCATGAGAATATCAAAATATCCAGTAACGAATTCAAGTACTCAATTACAAATCTGAGTGTCAGTTACCTTTTTATCAGCCAGCACTACCCATACTAATACTGTAATTTGCACATGTTGAGCATTTATTTTATAAAAAAATTTGCAACATGATAGTAAACAAAGTTAACAAACAATGAAAATATGTTCCTAATAATTATTTAATTAGTTAGGCCAACATATATCCTGTCTAAATCAAAATAATAATACCGAAATAAACCGTGATGCATTTTACTCCACCGTCAATTAATTTAAACAATGAAAAGGAACAAGACAATCTTTTTTAATCTTCTTCTATAATATTTAACGTCCACATCCGCTGTACAACGAATAGGTCATTAAATTACTTTATTAGAATAAACCAAATTAAATATAAAGTTTAAAATTGAAAAAAAAATCATTCGACGGCATAAAATTAATGTTTCAACCAAAATCACGATTGTATAACATCCCGCATAGCAGCATAACATATTCTATTCAATCATAACATAATCAATAACTATGGGGCGAGCCACGAAGTGAATGAACCTTACAGTTTAGAATGGACAAATTGACATTGTCCCTCTCTCTGCCTGGATCAAATTTCGATCGTCAATATCTCATTAACAGCTCGTGGAAATTTGTTGAAATGCATTAGGTTTGTAGTGTGTAGTTAGTGTAACGGGATCAGGCATTTCGGGATTTCCACTCCCGGGATCCCGAATTTGGGAATCGGGATAATTTCGAACTAAATTTTAATTAATTAGATATATGAATATGAAACGGGTTTTGGGTAATGTAGGGATACCATCCAGCCCGGACTCATAACTACGTGGCTCGCCCCAATATGGGAGTCCTTGTGTATACACCAATATACTTTCAGTATCACGGGGCAGACAACAGTCAGACAGTTTGGGACACTGTAGGTTGTACGTTGTGTACTGTACCGCAGTACAGTGCCGCCTAGCTAACAGCAACACCGCTTACCGTTATAATAACAATTTACAAATACAATATGATTGCAGCCCGTTAGTTGTATTTTCCGACTCATCATATTACCTCATGGCGCAGTGTGTAGGATACTGCTACTGAGTTCAGCAGTTGAACCGCGGGAAGTTTCCCCATCCACCGGTACCACGCGACCTAGCTTCTATGCTGCTACTACGAGTAAGCCTACTGCCTACTGCTACTACCGCACAGCACGATGTCCACACGTGGTCAAACACATCGCCTATACGATACTGGTACACTTTCCGACAACGAGAAATCGGGAAGCACAGAACCCGCTATCCAGAGCGACCTGGAATAAGTCCGCCTCCAGATGAAGCAGCAGCGTGCGGAAGCTGCTCAACGCGAGGCCGCTGCTGATGCCCGGGTAATGCAACTAACTCAGCTCCTTCTTTAATCAGCAGGACGCCGCATTGCAAAAACGGGCTGCTGTGGATGTGCAGATTACGCTGCTACTCGCTGCACTCCAGGTGGGTGGGCGTGGCCTATCCCGGTGGTACAGCTCCAGTGCCCCACGCCGAGGGACCGGTTTCCGTTCCGCAATCACATTGCCGCGTTATCGACCTTCAAGGACTGGAGAAGATAGACGGCAACATCGAGTTTACCTCGTTCCATCGGTGGTGCCAGGCCTTGCGGGTGCACGCGCACCCCGCCAGCAGGCATCAACCTTCCCACGCGACAAGCAGGTATACGCGCTTGTTTCTGCACTCGTCCGGGACATACAGCAGACTCTCACAGTCACTCTTGCTGTCGACATCAACCACGCCGACACCACGACTGAGTTCATCCTCGACGCCTTATAGATGCACCTCTGGTCTAAGTGCCGCATTGCCATCGACGGAATTAAATTTCATGACCGGAGGCAGGGCCCGAACGAATCGTTCGATTCGTTCTGGATTGCCCTCCAGGAACTCGCCGACGACGCTGAACTCTGCGTTCACTGCCGGAACCGGCAGATCGTGACCCAGATCCTCATTGGAATCCGGTCTTCCGAGACACGAACTGAGCTGCTGAAGGTCCTCCCCCAACCAACTCTCGAAGACTGCGTTCGCATCTGCCAGTCTCTCGAGGCGAGCGAGCGCAATGACACGATCATCGGCCGTGGTAAGCTGATCGCCAAGGTGACATCTGCCTACAAACGCGGACGGGGCCCTATCCAGCAGCCATTCATATCGCGATCTTCCAGTGCTGCGGGTGCACCTGCTGTAGAAGGAAGCACCCTACGGGGAGAGCGAACCGACCAGCTAAGGACCCACAGTGCAAACAATTCGGCAGGGTCGGCCACTTCAAGGGGAGCTGCCGATCTGGGCCCGACCCCGGAGGTAAACCCAAGACTAAGGAGCCATCTGGGGTCAACACGATTACAGGAGGCGGAGCGACAATAAACTCAATCAGCTTCGCGTGCGTTCTCCCCCGGATAACGGTCAACGTCTTTCGGCCTCAACAACGACGAGGTGCACGGAAAGATCCGCAACGTCCTCGCCGACAGTGGCGCGGCAGCCACCGTCCTGAGCCAGGACATTTACAGCCGGATGGGCGGCAGCACCCGGGATCTCATACAGCATCCCTCTGCGGTCACCTCCTACTCGAAATCGTGAGACTCTTTCCAGCCAGAGTCGACTATGGTGGACATTCGGCAACGATGAACATCGGGATCTCGCCTAAAGTCGACGGGTTGATCCTCTCCTTCCAGGCAATCATCGACTTGAAACTCATCCGCCCCGACTTCCCTCAACCCATTGCCTCGGTAACGTAACAGTGGTGAAGGCATCAATGGCGCTCCCTCAGATCCGCACGAATCTGCTCCGCGAGATCGCCAATGTTTTCGACGACTCCAACAAACCGCTCGGCATGACATTCCACGCCAACGGCGCACGACCGATCCCCTTCGCCTTGCGAGACGAGGTCCAGGCACAACTCTGCAAAATGGAACAGCACGGAGTAATCGAGCGGGTCACTGAACCCACGGACTGGGCCCACCCGCTCACTGTCGCACGCAACCCAACGGGAAACTCCGGGTTTGCGTGGACCTCCGCCACCTAAACAACCAAGTGAAGCGGCCATACTACCCCACCCCAAGCCCGCAGGTGGCAGTAACAGGGATTTCAACCACAGTGCAGATCTTCTCTGTGTTTGATGCGGCCTCCGGCTATTGGCAGGTCCCCCTTGAGTCGACATCCAAACTCCTCACCACATTTGTCACCCCATGGGGGCGTTCCAAATATATGGGGAGTGTGATGGGACTCGTTTCAAGCGGGGACGAGTTCAATCGCCGTGGCGACGATGCGCTGCGAGGCCTTCCAGACATGGTAAAAGTCATCGATGATGTGTTGCTATACAGTGACAGCCTCGACAACCACATTGCCAGTGTCCGGAAGTTCCTCCAGCGCTCCCGCGAAGCCGGCATCTCACTCAACTCTGACAAGATCCAGTTCACCCAATGCGAAGTCAAGTTCGTGGCTTATGTCATCGGGGCCGACGGAATCCGGGCAAACCCGGCCAAGGTAAGAGCCATCGCGGGTTTCCCTCGACCGACCAATATCACCAACTTGCAGAGTTTTGTCGGGTTGGTCGAGCAACTCACCCCGTTTTCAATGGACATTTCCTCCACGATGCCCCCTCTCCGACCCCTCCTCCGGTCCCACAACACATACCATTGGAACTCAGACCACGAGGAGGCATTCTCAGCGACAAAACGCACCCTAGTCTCCCCACCCATCCTCGCTCCCTTCGAGCCGGAACTCGATACGACGCTCGAGACTGATGCCTCCCGGAAGAATGGGTTGGGGTACACGCTCCTCCAGCGGCACGGAACCGACTGGAGGCTCATCGAGTGTGGCTCCCGTTTTATAACAGATACGGAGTCGCGCTACGCGATGGTGGAGCTCGAGTTGCTCGCCATCGCCTGGGCCACCCACAAATGCTGCCAATATACCTTGGGGGCCTCCCTCACTTCAAACTTGTGGTGGACCACCAGCCGCTGTTGTCGATCCTGGACCCCAGACTATCGACACCACAGACAACACGAGGATCCAGCGGTTGAAATTCAAACTGTCGTCATATGTATTTACAACCGTATGGAGGAAGGGGAAGGAACACCGCATCCTCAACACGTTGTCCCGATCCCCAGTGGACGACCCGACCTCTGATGATCTCGTCGATGACGGGGACATGGGCCACTATCTACACGCTGTGACGTCACAGGCGGCCGACATCATACTGGAGAACTCCGACTCGGCGGAAGACAACCCCAACCTCCTCCTCCGCACATTGGAAACGACGGCACGGAGTGACCCCGACTACATCACCCTCCTCGACACCATTCAGGCTGGGTTCCCGCCACGAGTCCAACCCTACTGGTCCATCTGGGACGAACTCTCAGCCGACCACGACCTGGTGCTGTATGGACTGCGAATCGTGTTCCCGCGGGCTGCACAATGGGAAACACTGGCTCGCCTCCACGCCGCCCACCAGGGAGTCGAAAAGACTCGGCGGCATGCCCGCCAGACAGTCTACTGGCCCAGGCTAACTAACGACATCCGGACTATTGTCGCCTCATGCGAGCCGTGCATAACATGCCGGGCCAGCCTCGCCAAGAAGCCACTCCTACATGACTGGGGAGTCAAGCCTATCACATCCTCCCCAGTTTACCCACAGAATAACGGCCTTGCGGAGTCCACTGTCAAGGCGACTAAGGCATTACTAACTAAGACAGGGGGGAAACTGGACTCATCATTCTAGGAGGGACTCCTGGAACTTCGCAACTTCCCCCTCGCCCGCGGAAAGTCGCCGGCTGAGATCCTGTTCGGTCACCCGGTACACACTCGGGTGCCTACATACAAATAGCCGGGCTTTCCTCGCCGACCACCAGACGACCCGCACGGAGCTCGACCAGGCAGTGCCCTCGCTCCTAAAAATATATGTATATATTCCTTGTAGCCAAAACGTTTTTTTTTACAGAAAAAAATATATGCACATATATAGCAACTATACAAGTTTCCAAAACGCCTAACAAGAAAAAAATTAATATTGACGAAAAAAATATTGGAACCTACTGTAAGTGACTACTACTAAAATGTAGTAGTCACTTAATACTGAAGACTGGAATTACGGGGAGATACACCATTTAGATCCAAAATATTTTGAAATTAGTTTTATGATCGAGTATAATGCACAATTAATTGGTGTTTCCCAATCTAAAACAAATATTTAATAGCTCTTTTATTTTTCACGTTATAACAATTTCCAATTAGGTACAGTATTTTAATGCCTACAATGCCAAAATTGTAAATTAAGTGAAAATTTTTACTGAAATTATTAAAATGTTGATTGATTGATGTACGGAGACAGGGGGGGGGGGGGGGGGGGGGACTGGACGCAAATTCCATATTGGCGAATTAATATCCCCCTCAATGTTAAAATTGCAATTTAGGGAAAGGAGCAGGTTACAGTGGCACGTTATTTTAACCAAAACAATAAGCCATATACAATAAAACAGGTTACAATTTTATTTTTGAGAGTTATCAGCTTTTATTAGCGACGAATTAACTGATATTGCGTCCAGTTCCTCCAGATACAATCGTGGCGCTCGACCCCTGCCCCGCTTAGCGGTAAGGGCACCTGTGCGACGTTCAGAACCCCACATCGAAACGTTGGGACCGCACCGGGGTCATTGCGGAATCAAATCCCAACCGGAAGTACAGCGTTCGGACGCCTTCCGGTCAGTGCCTCACCCGCAACCGCCGCCACCTCATCCAGGACGCGGCCACTGGCATCCACCTCGGCTACAGCGCCGCCACGCCCCGTCCAATGCCACAGAAGGGCGTTCACTGGGCTGACTGTAAAAGCTTTTGTGGGATAACTGATACGTTTGCCTTTGCTGGCCAGTTCTCCCCCAGGCGCTGGAATACTCTAAAAAGGTTTTCTAACTGTATATATATTCCCCTCGCCCGCAAGGTACCTTTACAGGTGTTTTAACGGACATAAAAATCATTCTGCTATATACGTGTTTTGGCGGACATGGTAAGGCAAAAAACTTGTAATGCACCAACTACCTTTCACAGCTTAGCCGTGATGATTCATATTACGACATCTAGCAGCTGGTTGCTGACATGGAAACAGCCATTGGACGCGTGGTTCTTTGTTTGGCTTGGGCCAATCAGGGCGGTTTTTCCTGTCGACGTGTAGCTTTTAGTCGATCATAAGGAGAGTGTTCTGTCTTACTGTTTTTAGAGTTGTTACTTTGTTGTTATTGCTGTCTAAGCCAGAAACACCGGCATTTTTGGATAGATACTGCTGTACCGTAAACTGCTTGAATTATCGAAAGTATAAACTGTTACCGAATCGAATATCACCTAACTCAT
>JAUCBJ010008844.1:0-37958 GCA_032718475.1 Nemertoderma westbladi
ATTACGCCCCCAAGCGGGGCAACTGGGGAATTTAATCATTTCAATAGATTCAATAAATTCAATAAAAAGGAACTACACACATGAATTGATGATAAAATTGAAAATTAATTATATGGAAAATATCGAGTGTAAAAATAACGCGAGTAAATATACCGAGTGTTGAAAATATCGAAAATATATGAAAATATCAATAATATCGCGAGTTCAAAAGAAATATCACATCGAGAGCAAAAATATCGAGAGCAAAAACACCGAGAGTAAAAATATCGAGAGTAAAAAGAAATATCGTGAGTAAAAATATCGAGAGTAAAAATATCGAGAGTAAAAAAAAAAAAAATATCGTGAGTAAAAAAATATCGAGAATAAAAATATCGAGAGTAAAAAAATATCGTGAGTAAAAAATATCGAGAGTAAAAATATCGAGAGTAAGAAAATATCGAGACTAAAATAGGAACATGCTAAATTATAAAATAAATAGATTAAACGTTTGCTAGGGTTGCGAGAGATGGGGCAGATGAACAGACCAAGATATGGAATTTATCTGTAATGGGCGAGTGACAGAATTTACAGGCACATGAATCGGATAAAGAGTGGAAAGGGCGTTGGTCCAGGCAGAGTTTATGGTGGAACCCGTGCGCTGTCGTCCGACAGAGCACGTGGCGGTTCCTTTGGCCGGCTGACCTCCAGGTGGTAGATTTAAAGGCTGGGCCTCGGATGAAACCTTCGCTAATAAAGTGGTTCTGGCGATCGGCTCTAAAAGCCTTATAAGATTGCACCACGTCTTTGTCGAAAATATTATTGTGTTTAGATAGGATGCATTCCACTAGAGTTCTTTCTCCCGTAAGATTATGTGCTAAAGTTGAGGAGGCGTTGGTAGGAAGACCTAGCATTTTCTTTAAAAAGGACGATTTAATTTTATCAAGCTCTTTTAGATTATTTAGTTTTAAAAACTTCCCATATGATGTAATGGCATATAGAGCTTTCGGGGCGATTTTACCGTTAAATATTTTGAGACCGGTATCAACAGATAAAAGAGGTAAATAGCTAAGTGAACCTATTATACTGTAGCAATCACGTTTTTTTCTGTCTATATGTCTCCTAAAACTGAGATAAGATTGCACTGTTAAACCTAGATAGTCGTAGGAATTTTCAATTTTGACAATATCACCACCGAAATAAAATACATCGCTGTTATTTAATCGGCCACCTTTCCTAAATTTTACGATTTTAGTTTTCTTAAGGTTAACCATCATTCCATTCTCCGAACACCATAAATGTACTAGGTTTAAAGCTAACTGTATGTCTGTGGCACTGTTCGAGTAAATGACTAGATCATCTGCATAAAATATAATAAAAATAGTGTGGGCTATAGAAAGAAGTCTGTAGGCCAAATCTGCAATGAATAACAAAAATAATGTCGGAGATAAACAATCTCCCTGTAAAACACCTCTAAGTTGGCTAATAACGTTAGAGAGTCTAAGACCATCAAATATACGAATTGAGTTATTGAGAATATCGCGAATAATATTATAAACTTTCCCCTTAATACCGGAGTTGTAAATTTTATATAGAAGTTTAGCTCTAGAAACAAGGTCAAAAGCCTTTTTAAAATCAATAAAACAGGCGTATACTTTACGGTCACTGCGTGATGATGAGCTAAGTGAGTTACGTATATGAGAAAGGAATTTATCTAATGCTTGAGTTGTTGACTTTCCACGCAGAAACCCATATTGATCTAATGGGAACTGGGAAGCTAGATTTGACAAAATTCTTTTGTTAAAAATCGATGTGAGAATTTTTAGAAAAACTGCTATCAAGGCAATGCCACGGTAATTGTCGGGATCCCGTCGAGACCCTTTGCCTTTGAACAGAATATTAATAAAACTCAATTTCCAGGCCAAGGGTATCGATGAGCAGTTCAAACACAGGTTATATAACATGGTTATTTGAATTAAAAAGAACGGCAGTAGATCCTTAAGGTGTTCATAAAAGAACCCGTCCGGCCCGGAAGCTTTCTTGTTTTTCGAATGTTTTATAGAGTCCGCAACTTCTTCTTTAGTGATTGGTTCATTATACCATTCATGGTCGGAAAGCTCCTCAGCGGATGGCATGGGAGGGTCCGGACAACCCACTGGCGTATTCGCTGTACCGAGCAGAGATTGAAAGTGAGACTCCAGTCGATTGGCTTCGATCGGGGCTGCAGTGTTATTTGTATCTTTGAATAGAGACCAAGGGTCAACCTCTGCCTTGTCGAGACGGTTTAGAATCTTCAAATCATTATGAGAGCGTTGTTTCTTTTTAATCAGGTTTTTGTAGCTTTTCCTTGAGTTCCAATATTGGCTGGCGGAATCTAACGAGATATGGCGATTTCGCATTAAAGAGATCAGTTCCTTTTTGGCTCGAACACAGTCGGTGTCGAACCATGGTTTGTTTCTCCCTTTATACGGCTGTTTCACATTGATGGAGTCTGACATGGCTTCCTCGAGAAGTTCCCAGATATAATCTGGAGAACCCTGACTAGTTGCAGAGATAGTGTTCAGCATTTCAGTTATTAAGGTTGTATTGGGGTGCATAGCAAAGAGTTTCATATTTAAGGTTCTGCATAAAGCGGCTGGTCGCGAATCTATTGAGGTACTTGTAGAAAAGAGGTTGAGATAAAAGCGTATAATTAAACGTTGATGTTTTCTTATTGGGGTTTCTTTGATCGCAACGGTGGGGAGAATCGTTGATTTACTGTTTGGGTCGTTCATGAACACTAAATCAATCACACTTTCTCCTTGGGGGGAGATGTAAGTCGGTTGACCAGGAGTGTCAAACTCCAGACATACGAAACCAAGTTGTTCCAGACTCTCACATAAATCGGATCCACGGGTTCCTCTATCCAGTCTGCAGTTGAAATCGCCGGCAAGAATTATAGTAGACAGTGGGTCAGTGTGGGTAAGTGACTCGGAAATAGTGAACAGAACTTCAGCAACAGAAGTTTCAGGGGTAAAGTAATACAAGATAAAGTATGCCATGTTAGTGCGACATACTAGGTAATTTGCAGATTTATGTATTTCAGACGGATCGAGATGTGGCTTGGCAAGAACCAATAGGCCACCATAGGGACGCCCATTAGTTGGTTTTATAGCTGGTTGTATGAATGAATAATAACCTTCCAGTTCTATGGTATCATTTGTGATAAAAGTTTCGTTGAGTAGTAAAATATCATTGTCTCCGTACAGATCTTCCGAATTTGTTGTTTCATTAATAAATCGGAACCCTTCCACATTCCACAGTAGTAATGAAACTGTTTGTCAATCAGTCTGGTCTGCGTTATCACATGATACCCTGCCCCGTTGGCCTTCTGGTTCGAGCTGAGAGGACTGTGGAAAAGGTTCAGTTCGTCGTTTTGGTTTTAACCCAAACTGTTCGCGTTCTGAATTTGTCAGCTTATAATTCTTTATCCTGATCTCTTCATCCCAGATGTCGGGATTCATGACCTCGTCTCGTTGTGATTGATTACAGATTAGATGGAATGCCCTTTGGGAAGAGTCGGGGTGAATCGGTAGACCATGTACACCGTGGAGATGGATTCCCAGGCCCGATAGATAGTCAGTAATTGATTTTTCAGTTTCCTCTAGTGCAACGTTTCCCAAATGGATATGCGCATTATTAGTTGTAGCAGATCGTTTGCCCCCCAGCCTGTTTTTTGGGGCAGCGCGGATAACACAGCCAACCCGGTTGCCACGGGTTATATGAGCTCGGTGGATAGGTTGTAGCCTGGAAGGATAGCTATTTTTTGGAGGTATTGGGATCGAGTTGGGATGAGTGTCCGGATAAGTTGGTGAAGTTGTGATCACCCTATCTTGTAGGTTCTGCCGGGTGTAGTGATCTGTGTCCCATTGCGGCCTAACAACTTCGCTATACGACCGTAAGTTTTGTTCAATACTCCCAGCTGAGGCGGTTATTCCAGCAGTTGTTACCGATGAAACGGTAGAGGGTATAGGAGTAGTGGCTGGTAAACCTTCTGTTAGGGCGATTAGTTTATCTTTTGCTGTAAGTGTTTCGTTCTTCGCGAGTATTGTTTCGTTGCGGGCATCGGCCACTCGGCTTACCGACGTCATATATAAAACATTCAAACGAGTGAGGCTGCTCAGCATCGCGCGTTCGTCATCATTTGAAGTGCTACGTTTCTCTTTAGCTGTCTTAATTATCGATATAATCTTGCTAATTGTTGAGGAAAATTCATCTGAATCAGGCGCTGCCATTTTGTTAAAATCATATAAAATCATGCAGTCATGTAAAGCAATCGGAAAATTGTTTAGGGCAGTAGCAGAGTAGGGCAGTAGGGCAGTAGTTATTAACTACTGCTACTATTAATATTTTGGATATGAAGAATTTAATATTATAGTAAGTATGTGTAAGTATTACACACAGGGAAGTTTGCAAACGTAAGTATTACACACAGGAAAGCTTACAAACGTAAGTATTACACACAGGAAAGCTTGCAAACGTAAGTATTACACACAGGAAAGCTTACAAACGTAAGTATTACACACAGGAAAGCTTGCAAACGTAAGTATTCAAAATAGGACAGGTTTATTGCACCTGGGTTCAAAGCAAACGTTAAGTGTTACATATAGGATGGCGAGTCATTGTAAGTATTACACAGGAAAGCATGCTAATAATATAAGTGTTACACGAGTTTTGGGCTTCGCGCAGCACGAAGTCTGTATGAGCCTTTGTGTAGCAGTAAAATTTGTAGACCTGGTTATATTTATAATAGCCTGGCGATCCTACCGTTTACTTACCGTTACCGAACTGCACCTATTAGTTCGACGGTAGCGTAAACAGACAGATTTGCTGTAAAATAAATTATCGTATCGTACTATCGTATGCCACACCCTATGGACTCATCAGCCTCACCCGCTTAATAACGTCTCCCTCATGTAACATTCTCCATTATATTTCAATTTTCTAATACAAAATTATTGTATACTTCCACAGCCTGTGACTGCCATCCTGTTGGTTCTAGCGGCCGAATCTGCAACCAGACGACCGGCCAATGCCCATGCAAACAAGGAGTCACCTCGTTGCTATGCGACAGATGCGCCAAAGGATACTCACAGAGTCACAGTGAGATAGACCCGTGTGTGCGTCGCGGCAGGTTGGATGACAAACCTGCGAAACCAACGTGCCCAACCAATTGTAAGACCAACAATAAAAAGGTCAACAACGGAAAATTCTGTGAGAAAAGCTTTGGTAAGTATAAAAATAACTATTTATTATTCCGTCAAAACTGGTTAGGTCAAATTTACACATCAAAGGGCCATATTTTTTGAAAAATATTCGAAAGTTGAAGAAATGTAAAAATAATTTGTTTCTTACAAATAACTTGCTAGAAGAAGTAGGGACTTTATAAGGTGCCCGGAAAAAAGGAAATGAAAATAAATTAATATAAATATAATTTTGGGTCCAATTTATAGAGTATTTTTAGTCCGGGTAGATTTTGTTCGGCTAGATTTTTTCCTGGGACCTTTTGTAACTAAAGGTCATCAAAAATAATAAATGTTATCCTATGCGATGAATGCAACTTCGGCAACTATCAATTTCGGAAATTGTATTCCTTAAAATGTCGAACTATTGTTGTAGTTTCTGCATATCTCTTCTTTTTCATAGAGACAGTTACAGACTTTATGTAAAGTCTAAACTACCTTAGTTTCATACTTCACCTTTGTTGTTACAGCTGCGGTCGTTTCTGTGATTGGGAAGCAGTTGGAGTCATCCAGAGACGTCACCTACATAAAGTACAGCGTGAAGGTTCTCAGTGTCTATAGGAACAGAAATGGTAGTCTAAGAGAGAACGTCTTCGAGGACATGTACATCAAAAAATCTGACGTCGACTGCAAGTGTCCAAAAGTCCGTCTAGAGAGAAAGTGAGTCTACCGATATTTATAATAGGTCATAGCAGTTGCCGTTTGCGTGGATATTCGAATAGCCTATCTTGTTATTCTACTACTACACTAAACACTGCAAGGCACTATTTTGGTACATGTACATAGAAATACGTAGATAAATGTAAATGTACATATTTTATGTTTAATGGTTATGAAGATAAATAATTAATATCTTGTAATAAATTGCTCGTTTTCCACTCTACTTCAGGCTCGTTTCCGCGCTGCTTTTTTGAGCTTTATTTAGTTAAAACAATTTCTAAAAATTCATTGCTTCAGATGAATCTGAGAATCGGAGAATTTGGAATTTGAAAACCTAAAATAAAGAATAAAGCTCCAAACAAAGCTTATAAAAAAGCTTGAAAAAAAGCTCAAAAAAAAGCTTGGTCCAAATTTGAAAATATTTCGATTATAAGTATAAATTAGTGTTGGTATGACATGAATGTTCTAAAAATTAACCTTAATCTCGAATTTTAAATACAAAGTAGTAGGCCTACTGGTACAGTATGCGTATCTCCATTTTAACTAAACGTTGAAAAGGTAAAACAAGCTTGAAAAAAGTTCAATAAAAAGCTTGAAAAAATGCTTAAAAAGCTAGAATTACAGCACAAAAAAAGCTCAGAATACCTTACATAAAAAAGCAGCGCGGAAGCGGGCCTTTACTAGTATCGGTATTATATTAATGTTAAATATATTAATTTTTTTAATGTTCTGCAGATATCTTGTAATGGGAGATATATCCAGTGTTCAGCAAATCAGCCGATACAATGGCATTCTTCTAACAAGTAAAGATACAGTCCTGGTCTGGAAGAATAAGTGGGAAAGAAAGTTAAGAAAATACCAGAGACGTGTCAACAGATGTCGGTGAAAATATATATATTCCTTAAGGCGTTACTGATGACGTCACCATGAATCACGTAATGACGTCATATTGAGTCAGTATATAATATATGCGAGGATTACTATTTGATGCAGACTGGTTTAATTATTTTGTCTTTAATATTCATAAAATGATTAACCGATTTAACTTTTATCTGGAGTGGGTAAAGTCTCTTTACAAACTATCCCCTCTTCTCTTTCTGTGCGTATACGTCTGGGTCTCTCATTGTGTGAACTCTAGCCTCTAAAGCGTCATATTTTTTTACATTATACTCTCACGCATAATATGAATTGGACCTTAACTACCCCTACTTTACTACATAATTTATTGTAAAATTTTAAAGTAAACTCACTAAAATGTTTTCTCAAGATTGTGACATCATCACATTATATTTATGGCTAATCCTGATCAATTTTATGACGATGTACTTTTTTCCATCAATTTTAATAATATTATGTTTATAATAATCGTAATAAATTTTCATCTACTCTATATCGAAATTAATCAGCTTTCAGAACGAATAAATGAAAAGCATATCAATACTGTACAATACAGTTTCCTCTTATATTAAGATAATATTTGAAGATGAGTTTTAAGAGAATCTATAAATAATATTTAGCTGCAGTAGTGTAACAATTACTTTGGTGAGCAGTGTTGTATTTAATAGTTATGAGTGGTTATGGTTAATGGTCAGATCTCTAATGGTATGGAAAGAGTTCTGTTTTAGCAAATTTAAACTTAAAACCAGTCCAAGGTACATTAGCTGCTGAACACCGGATCCAAGGTACATTAGCTGCTGAACACCGGATCCAAGTTACAGCAGGTGCTAAACACCGGATCCAAAGTACAGCAGCTGCTGAACACCGGATCCAAGGTACAGTAGCTGCTGAACACTGGATCTAAGGTACAGTAGCTGCTGAACACCGGATCCAAGGTACATTAGCTGCTGAAAACCGGATCCAAGGTACAGTAGCTGCCGAACACCGGATCCAAGGTACAGTAGCTGCTGAACAACGGATCTAAGGTACAGTAGCTGCTGAACACCGGATCCAAGGTACAGTAGCTGCTGAACACCGGATCTAAGTTACAGTAGCTGCTGAACACCGGATCCAAGGTACAGTAGCTGCTGAACACCGGATCCAAGGTACATTAGCTGCTGAACACCGTATATAAGGTGCAGTAGCTGCTGAACACCTGATCCAAGGTACAGTAGCAGCTGAACACCGGATCCAAGGTACAGTAGCTGATGAATAACCGTATCCAAGCTGCTGAACACCGGATCCACGGTATAGTAGCTGCTGAACACCGGATCCAAGGTACAGTAGCTGCTGAACACCGGATCCAAGGTACAGTGGCTTCTGAACACCGGTTCTAAGGTTCAGTAGCTGCTGAACACCGGATCTAAGGTACAGTAGCTGCTGAACACCGGATCTAAGGTACAGTAGCTGCTGAACACCGGATCTAAGGTACAGCAGCTGCTGAACACCGGATCCAAGGTACAGCTGCTGCTGAAACCGGATCTAAAGTACAGCAACTGCTGAACACCGGATCCAAGGTACAGTAGCTGCTGAACACCGGATCCAAGGTACAGTAGCTGCTGAACACCGGATCCAAGGTACAGTAGCTGCTGAACACCGGATCCGAGGTACAGTAGCTGCTGAACACCGGATCCAAGGTACAGTAGCTGCTGAACACCGGATCCAAGGTACAGTAGCTGCTGAACACCGGATCCAAGGTACAGTAGCTGCTGAACACCGGATCCAAGGTACAGTAGCTGCTGAACACCGGATCTAAGATACAGTAGCTGCTGAACACCGGATCTAAGGTACAGCAGCTGCTGAACACCGGATCCAAGGTAGTAGCTGCTGAACACCGGATCCAAGGTACAGTAGCTGCTGAACACCGGATCCGAGGTACAGTAGCTGCTGAACACCGGATCCAAGGTACAGTAGCTGCTGAACACCGGATCCAAGGTACAGTAGCTGCTGAACACCGGATCCAAGGTACAGTAGCTGCTGAACACCGGTTCTAAGGTACAGTAGCTGCTGAACACCGGATCTAAGATACAGTAGCTGCTGAACACCGGATCTAAGGTACAGTAGCTGCTGAACACCGGATCTAAGGTACAGCAGCTGCTGAACACCGGTTCCAAGGTACAGCTGCTGCTGAAACCGGATCCAAAGTACAGCATGACTGCTGAATACCGGGTCTAAGGTACAGTAGCCGCTGAACAATTGAATTAATTTCAAAGAATTTCTGTTACAGTTTCTGTTTACCTATCACAGAAATTAAGTTTATTGCTTAGCCCTATAGACAAATAGTATATGCTACTGTATATGCTACTGTATATGCTACCATATATGCTACTGTATATGCTACTGTATATGCTACTGTATATGCTACTGTATATGCTACTGTATTTGCTACTGTATATGCTATTTTATTATATTTTTGGAATTTTCAAGGTGTAATAATTCAAAATTATTCACGTGTTAATCTATCTAGATGGAAATCCATCTGTAATTATGTTAAGAACATAACAAAGCCGCAAAACCGTTTGAATTCCACCCCAATATGGTAATAATATTACTGCTACAGAACCGGTACTATTAATAGTATACTATATGATTTGTTTGTATTATTTGTTCTAATATAATAAATTCGTCCCGCACCGATGTTTTGAGATATTAAGTATTACTTAGTGCTAATTACATAAATATGTAATCATGGTAATAATTGGTTGTGATTCTCGTGTTTTTATTATTGCGGATTTCGCAAACTCAGAGGTATCTTACACTGTATATTTGTATATGAAATTATTAGTCACGGAGATTAAGGTGGGAGTACACCCTCCCCCCATGTCAAATTTTCAAATATCTGTTTTTTATTTAATCTATAGCAGTATTTAATGGGGATTTAAAATCTGAAAACCACTTAGTGAAACCGCTTTTAGTTTTCTGTATGTGATAGTCTCTCAGTCAAATTGTAAAACAGGCAGACAACCGACAGACAGACTAGTTTCCACCAAACCTTAAAACTGACATCAGAAATGAAATCAGCGACTCCGAAAACCCCATAATGAAAGTTTTTGCCCAGTGATGCGCTTCTATCATGCCAGAAATAATCAACCAACCAGAGCACATATGGCCAGTTTTGCCGGCGGAAGGTTTAAACTTTGAAGTCAATTATCTTTGAATGACATTTATCATTTTTCAAATTACTACTCCTCCGCCATTTTTTAACCAAATTTTACCAATAACTTTCACCTCCGTAATTTGAAAAAGATTGGTTTCAGATAATTTCACGTAAAATTGAATAACTAGTAGCATTTTAACCGCAAATCTTGTTTCATTCAATGGCCGCTAGAGGGTGACTGGAAATTTGAAAATTTTACGCAAAAACAAATGTTTAGCGATATTTTAACAGCCCATTCTGTATAAAATCAAAATATTTTAATTTCAGTAGAATTTGTAGACATTTAAGAAAAGTGTTCGGGGGGGGGGGGGGGGGCTTAAGGGGTGTACTCTCCCTTAAGCTAAAAGGTGGATACGACATCCTGGTCTATTATCTGTAGCTGAGCAACGCAATCCTTTTTATTTACTAAATTTAGTAGATTTACTTTTAAATCTATTTTTTTTTATCAAATATATTAAATCAGATGTTCAAGGGATGTTTTTAAGAGTTTATTTGCCATGTTAATAGGCCAAGCTAAACAGATTTAGAAATTATTAAAAAAGCTTATTGCATTAATTTTTCTGAAATTTGGTGTTATGTGCGTGCAGACGCCTACCTATTAATTCTAATACAATGTAATTAAAATAAAACGAGAGCTTGACTTTTCGATTTTTTTATAATTATATCTATAATTATCCGCTAAGTAATTATCTATAATAAATCTATAATTATCCCTTATAAAACAAACTATAAAATATTTTCAGTTATTAAATCAACTTGTTTAGTACATAATATACAATACTATTATTGGGCAATTATTGTAATTATATTTTTATAATTTTTAGTGCGTTCTACCTCATTAATTATGTATTACAAGATTGTATTTGGACTTTCCATACAATTCTCTATTTTATCTACCGTAGTAGAAAATTAATTAATAGATAGATATACCCAGAGTTGCTGTGCATTTATTATATTAAAACTAAACAGCTTCCATATATACATTTGTAACTTACAGTAGGTTTACATAATATTTTATTGCTTTAGCCAGTATATTATTCATTCATATTTACTTTTATGTCTATAGCAACGTTTTCTATATAATATTTTTGTATATATACTGTAGTATAAATATATCGTATTTCATTAATATAATACAATATTACTTTTTAGTTGTAGTAATTTTACCATCATTAAATGATAATATCTAAGTTACGTAATTTATACTTAAAAAATAATATTAATGGATGAAATAAGTATATTTATAGTCCCCCGCTATTTATCTAAATTTAAGAATAGTTTGTAAATTAATTCGAAAAGAAAAAATGTTGATTCTTTGAATAACTTAAGTAAGTATTCGTGCGAAACACAATTCACCCGAGGCAACCCGAATGCTCCTCTCTGCGATACTATGTATTGGTAATAGATTCACTTTTTCTGACAATCACATCTAAAGTATTTCGATGAAATTTTACTTTACTTATAAAAAATTTAGCATTATATTGATGCAGGACATTGCTTTCGCCGTGAGAACCAGCCAGTGCATAATCTTGTGCTTTGGCGGCCTCTCAGATTGAATAAGCATGGTGGATTGCCCATGACTTTCTTGGGACGCATCTTGAAAGGACACCGGCCTTGAAGATACGTTTGATCTAGCAAATGTCATGGGTGATAGGGAGTTGTGGCGACGCAATATTGCAAATAAGCCGGCACATCATTCTTAATATATATGTAATACAAACATAATGTAGCTGCAATGCAGCTTGCCGATAGTAGTAGTAGATAGATGCTGGGCTCCAACTGCTGAGGACAAGAAACAAGATCTCCTATAATACTCAATATGACTCATACACAAGAATGCCATTTCGTACGGAAGCCCATAACGGCCATGTCGCGCGCAAACTTCAATGTCAAGCGCGCAAACTTTATGCCATTTCCGTGTAGAAATATTTGCGCGCTCGACATGGAAGTTTGCGCGCGCGACATGAAAGTTTGCCCGCGCGACATGAAAGTTTGCGCGCGCGACAAACGTCCTTCGCGCGCGCAAACTTCCATGTCGCGCGCGCAAACTTACACGTCGCGCGCGCAAACTTACATGTCGCGCGCGCAAATGTTTCTACACGAAAATGGCATAAAGTTTGCGCGCTTGACATGGAAGTTTGCGCGCGACATGGCCGTTATGGGCTTCCGTAATTTCGGGATCACAGTCAAGTACAATGCGCAGATCTCCGTCTAGATATTACACAGCATCGGTCTCATTTAACGGAGCTGCCCCCACTTTCCAGGACATTGCTTTTGCCGAGAGGACCAGTCACTGTGTGGTTAAATTAAGATTTACTCGACAAATTTAGCAAAGAATTTGGGTGAATTATTCGACTCTATGACCCATTACAATCCAATATATTAGATCTACCACTAGTAGGTCGAGTGAGCTCGGTCAGTGGAAATTAGATCTTACCAGGCTTCCCGATTCTCCTTGGTCATTAAAAAATGGTTTTAATTTTACCTGATATTAGATCGTCATGGGCCAAAGAGTCAAAAAATGTAATGCAAATCCGTGGGCTATCCCAACTACTAGGGTAGAGTTATGCCGGCCAGCCAATCGGTTTTGTTGGCTGTAATTAATTATTTCGATACCAATTTAGCCAAAAGCACTGCGAGTGAAGTAAGAAGATGAGTTTCCTCAGGTTACCCCATCAGGGAATATGACTTTTCACCCATTTTTGGGTCGCCCGGCCGCTCTCGACGTGAAGTATGGCCTCTACGAATCCATCTTCATTCCGCATTCCTGACCCGCCGAACATTCAGCGCACACTAGGGGCATTCTTCACTGGTCGGATTTACTGAACTAATTACAAGGGGGATGTTTGCCTGCACGCGTCGTGAACTGTAAGCCATTGCGTGGATCCCGGCTTGGCCGCCTGTGCGCCAATCTATTCCGCTCGCACGGAATTGCATTCTGTTGAGTTAATCCCAACGGACGCCACCAGGCTAATACAACGCTGTCAAGTTGAAACTTAAAACTCTAGGATTTTAGGAAGAAAACTTGTTGAGTATCGTGCTTTCGACAAAATTGCATTATAATATGGAATCTTTGCAAGCTGCGTAGTTTTCCAAACGGTATATGCATTTCCTGTATATTAATTAGGTGTGATTCATGATGTAGAACGTACCGAATTCTTCAAGGTAAAGGTACAACTAGAGATATGATAGCAGCTATACCTGCGATATAAGATATGCAAGAAGTATTAAACGCAATGGGATACAAAAATATTGATTATAGTCTAGATGTTACTTGATTAGGCAAACATATTCCATATATCATTATATTTAATAAAAACAAGTTAGTGCATAAATTTCCTATCCTATAACAACTGTATTTCCTAACTCACACATACCTTGTTCACATACCACCGTAAACAACGATTTTAATATATAAAGTTGTGTTTTTGAGGGATGGCTAACATTCAAGGATTTGTAAAGCACCATGTATCATTTTGAATTTTTGGTTAGATACATGAAACATAAACTTGCCAGTGAATCTAAACACTGGTCTACACAATAACGAATCGCATCATCATTTATTAAGGTGGTACTGATTGTGGGCTACTTACCCACTAGTGTTGCCCCAGTTGAAGAGATGACACATTTCTACTACAGCGCAAAGTCTACAAGCAGCTACTGGTGGAGAGGATCTGCATGAATTCTCACCTTTTTCCTAGGTGACTTTAATGCAAGTACATTAATCATCAAAATTACCGTACTACTACTACTTACTATAATCGACCTGCTGCATTGAAACCGCATATTGAGATGCTATGCCGGTTTAACTAAAACATTTTGTCACCACCATTTGCAATCCAACACTGGCAAGCCCAATGCAGCGTGCATTAAGAATGCTATGCCGGCTTATCAATAAAGTTGCACCGCCACAACTCCCTATCCCACATGACTTTCGCGAGATTATCCGCATCTTCAAGGCCAATATACTTTAGGAGGCGTCTCACGAATGTCGCGGCATGTCCACCATGCTTGTTTTCTCCATGGGGTGACCAAAACACAGGATTATGCACTGGCTGGTCCTCACGGCGAAAGCAGTGTCCTGCAAAGCGGATGCGGCTTTGTTCAAGTGTCAAGCTTGGGGGAACCAATGATACACCTCCAATGTTATATAGTGTCGGGTTGGAGATGTGTGCATTTATTTGACACAGTGAACCCGACGTAGCATTCTTGCGAATACGCCATCCAGAGATTTGGTATCCTACCGTAGGACTAGAGCGATGGTGTCAACCAAAATTCTGCGCATTTTTCTGTGCAGGATTTAATCTCTATAAGTTTATTGTTTACGGCTGGAACCTAGTTCAATAAGCGAACAGGAATATTTATTGCAACAGCACAGTGAAAGATCCAGCATCACACTACATTGGAGATGGTCTTGCTTCTGCAAAAACAGTTCCTGTACAGCCACGATCAGAAAAACAGGTCTCTAGACTGACCACAGAATTCGGAAGTGCCTCAACGACCTCTCTATGGAACAGATTGAGTCCTGCCGACTCGGGCGCACTTTGACATCCAATGATGTAGTTAAGGCTGCATCTAGAACCCTCAACAGGCAGTATGTTAATTAAGCCAGGAAAAGGAGTAGGAGAAGCCTACCAACTACCACTGTCAACTGTCAAGGCTGAATCCTCGTGTGAACGCCTCAATGGCTGGGAGGGCCAATTTGAGAAGCTGCTAAACAATGACATGATATTGCATGATAACTATATGATATATCGTGTGTCTGAGTCTCTCATAGATATACCCGTTGGTGATATCCCCTTTGCCGAAGTCAAGTCTGCAGCAAAGAATAAGGCCAATTGTGCCAGTGGAGTAGAATTGTCCCCCCTGAGGTTTTTAACATAAATAAGTAATTGAAGCTCATTCACACCATTATCCCAGACATGTATCGATCATGTATGATCAAAGATAGTCACACAAGAAATGAAAACAAATAAGTTGGTCCCTGTTCCCAAGAACAATCTATGAGAACAGAAGCAACCTAACACTCTATGAATCTTCTCATAGAATCTAATTGTTCTCGATTGCTACAATGCATATATTATAATTATACAATTTACTATAAAATAAACTTCTCTCACTCACGTATGTTCGGCATACTTGTATTTGCAACTTTGCCACTTACATTTGTGTCTACTGCTGATGATGACACAGATCCATTTGAAGTCATCTGGGGAGTCCTTTAGGGTGACAAACCTGCGCCATTCTTGTTCATAATTGTGATAGACTATGTTCTACGCATGTCCTTAGACCATCATAATAGGGGTGATGGTAACACCATCTACTGGCTTAAGAAGTAGAGGAAATCCTCTCTACCTTACTTATCTAGATGATTGAATGATGAATTAGGAGTATTGTTGCAATCACTACAAGGAGCGCAAAGGCTCCTCTAGTCATTGGAACAGGCTGTATCTAATGTTGGTCTTTTTGTAAACTCCAAGAAGACTTTTTGATAGTTAACTTTGAAAGTCCTCAAGAAATGTCTGATCGTAAGTAATGGCATAAGCTCCAAAGATGGCTTGCTTGAGCAAGTGGATGACTTCCACAGTTTACACGGTTTTCTGAACACCGTTTTCTAATTTATTAATTAACTTTATGAACTTAATTAACCTTAGCATACTTTATGAATGCATAATAAAAAAATCAGCTAATATCATACCTAGGCAAATACGCAATACTCACAGAATACCAACACGGATTTAGAAAACGATTTACTACCACTGACGCAATACTAACTGTTCCTGAACGACTACATCAAGCGCTAGACCAACGCGATATTCTTGTTTAATATCGATTGACTTAAAACAGGCCTTCGAAACTCTGGACCACAAAATATTAATAAACCAATTGCACTGCTATGGTATCAGAGGCCTTCCACACCAACTATCACTAATCTCACTGACCGTTCACACGCTGTAGTACTTCACAATACTCACTCCGATCCACTAACCCTACACTTTGTGGTACCGCACAAGGAGCCATTTTGAGCGCTATTTCTACTATATGTAAACGACCTTCCAAATTGTACTGACTTATTATATACACTTTTTGCGGACGACACTAAACTACGTCATATACAAAATAATCCTAATACTATTGATACAAACGTAAACCACCAACTAATTAATATAAACGACTGGCTAACAGATAACAGACTATCTCTAAACTTAAAAAAATTGAATATTTATTTTTTAATAAACCAACGCATATACAAAACTTGCAAATAAATAATTATATATATAAATGAAAAAAATTGAACTAAATTTCTTGGTATCATGGAAATATCACTGCTCATATATCATTAAAAAAAATATTTAAAACATGGGGTATATTTTTAAAATTCGTCATATTCTCCCTCTGCATATATTAAGAACTATTTACAAAGCCATTAGCAGCACAAATCCATTAGGGTATTGAAAGGTCCATAGCTTCCCTTTACTCTTTTCGAATGTTTTGTTTGTTGGTATCAATTCACATTCCTCCATTAGGTCTAAAAGTAAGTTAGAACTTGTTGTTATAGGTGTAACCTTTGATGTCTTCTGGGCCAATTTGCGCATTCAGGTCACCAGCAATGACTTTAACATTGTGTTTCGGAATGTCCTTTATAAGTCCAGTCAGATCTTCATAAAACTTGACTGCTTGTTCTGGCTCTGAGGCATTGGTTGGACTGTAGCAAAATATAACTGTTGTCTTGGGATTCCCATCAAATGTTGCGATCATAACCCTGGAATTTATAGATTCGATATTGTTTAGGGTCTTAAGTGCAAATGGGCTTAGCGGAATTCCTACTCCGCCAATTGATGCATTGGCCGAGTTTCTTACTGCTGAGCTTGTTACTAACGTCCATCCATTTCCAATGTCATTGTACTTCATGGCAGTGTCTTCATGACAAATCCGATGTTCTTGGATGCAGATGATGTCGATGTTATATTCCATTGCCAGAGCAACCATGTCACCCTGTTTGCTATGTGCTTTCATACATTCAATGATACATTATTATTAATAAAATACTAACTATTAATCTTAGCCCTTAACATAAATAACTCGATTTCAGTCTATACTTTTCACAGTGGTCTAGAATCCCCGTTTTGTGCCAAAATTCATTAATTCGAAAAGTATTCACATTTTGAGAACACCTTTTCTCCAATACCGGTTTTCGAGGGTGCTGAATAATTTCAGAATGATCTCGAATTATGAACATGTCCGTTGTTCCATTTCTTAGCACAAGATTAAATTGGTAAATCAGCACATACAATTAATAGTGCTACAATGTCACATAATTTGCTTCTAATGAATTTTCAAGGGTACTCTTTCAAGGGTACTATTATCACTTAGTGGCACAGTAATAACTGTTGATAGAATATGGCACATGCAAAATGGCACAAAATATCACAATACTGCTCGACTAAAAAAGTAAAATTTTTAGTTTTTACAGGTTTTCAAGGGTGCCAAAGCGATTAAAAATGGTTTCGAATCCAGTAGTGGCACAGATGTGCCACACACTTTCTAGCTCGTGCCACATGGCACGACATGTCAAATATCAAATAAAGGTAAATATGTTTTACAGATGTTGGCTTAAATTGGATATGATATAGGTGTATCTGATTCGATTAAAAAATCAGTTAAATTTGCCACAAGTGTGCCATGAATAACACAAAATGATTTCCTCACTTATCATTTGTTTCTAGAGCTTTCCAGTGAAAATTCATTAATTGTTTTGGGTTAGGCCTATCGTAATATACCGGTATCCTACATCTCTATATGCAAACAGGGTAAAAGTAATAATTTCAAGAATACAATAACTAAATTTTTTGAATTTCAATTTTCTGACAAAGGGGCAAGTGAGGGCAGCTATTTTTCGGTGTTCTATTAAGTATATAGGCTACACTACAGAATTTGAGTGGTATCTAGCGGGACAAAAATTTACAGGCTTTTCAAAATGTGAAAAATTGAAATTTTTTGCAAGTATTTAAACCTATTTAAACGAGAGAACTTCGAGAACACTTGCTCATATGGTGTAACTGATGCTAGTTTTGAAATCGTCTCGTTGAGAATATCAGTTTAAGGAGGGGGTACACCATTTTCGGACAACTCTTCGATTTATCACTCTCAGCGTTTCAAAATTGTTTGGTTTTAGATAAAATTTTGAATATAGGTGCCTAAGATGCTATTCTACATGACAGGTCAGAAAAAAATATTTTTTTCGGCTATTTAATATTAGTTAATACAAGTTAACAATAAAAAAAACTTGGTTGCGCATAAAACCCTAAGGCATTTACAGTTTTGACTCTAATCACATGAAAGTTTTTTTATATGATATATCAAAGATGGGGCAACATAACTATCAGGCGAAATTTTGTGAAAATAATTCTGCACCGCTAGGTGGCGCTGCAAATTTATGCAAATTTTTAGGTTTGTTATAAATAGTATTCAATTTTATTAACAAAAAATTTCGAAAAGTTGTCTGATACTTTTATGCAGGGTGGCTATGTAGACACCCACAGAAAGCTTCAGACTAATTGCTCAAAAATTATAGAAGTAGTAGGGTTTTGAAGTTGACAATTTCATGAAAAAAATATTTGGAGATAATCGAACTTTCATTATACATAGCAATAGTAATTTCAATAGGAATCCCTAAATGGAAATTGTTATAACTTTAAAACTAAAAGAGCTATTAAATAGCGGTTTTCAGATTCGGAAACACCCTTCAATGGTGCATTATAACAGACCATAAAAAAAATTTCGACATATTTTGGACCAAAATGGTGTACCCCACCCCCCCCCCCCCCCCCTTAAGAAAAACGTTTGTCATATTTTGCCAACTATTAACGATTTTATAGGAAAACAATTTTCATTAAAAAATCAAAATTTTGTATAAAATATTGATTTTTATCAAATTTTCGCTACTTTTAGTCAAAATGTTTTTGAAGACCATTTATGTTAGCTTTAATTTGAGATAATAAAAAACAAAATCGGAAGCAACATTTTTTTGCAATTTTGGCCACATCTGGACTAATGAGCTTTGGCGGGATGTGTGTGTGATCATTGAATGACTTAATTAATAATAACACAAATATCCAATTTGTCGTAATTGCTCACAGGCAATAGAAAGCAAATCTAGCTCACCGCTACTGCATTATGATGTCCCCAAACAGGATATTAAACATAAAAAAAACTGTCCATCTAAAAATTAATTGTTCAAAGCCATTATATTTGTTCGCGCTTTCAGACCTTTGGCAGTTTAACCCGCCAAATTAAGATGTCTTCTAGATATTAAATCGGTTTTTAGTCTATGACAAGTATTTGATTCACTACACTAGTCGAAACCAATCTGTGCGCGATCATTCACCCGCTGGATATACCCGGGAGATTGGGTTCGACGGCTTAATCGTATTGCTATGTAGGCCTAATGTATTATTCGACTGACAGTATTATATAATCTCTGACAATATTATTCACCTTCGGGAAATATTAACAGTTCCTTTAGGACGTGGCGCTCTACCTATATAAACAGAGTTATGACTTAAACTACTCACAACGATATGGCTTAGTTATAATTCACATATATGGCGCATTCTTTAGGAAATGCTTCGTTATCAGTCTCACTCATACACAATGCTGCACAATACTGCACACTAATCTGCCGATCTTCACTGATTTTAGTCACATATAAAAGGAACACGGACCGAATCATGTAGGGTCTATCAAATAACATTAGATTTACTTCAAACCACTTTAACATAAGTCACAATCGTTATATGTAACCTTTCTCTCTTACCTTCGGTATATCAAGAATATTGGGTTTTCGTGGTTATTTATCGTTATTCCAAATATAATAATTCATCAACCATATTATGAAGAACTGACAGTAAATAGCAGTATAACAATATAAAAGTATGCACAGGTTGTTTGATTAGGTATGGTATGTTATGTTATGTTGAGTTTAGATAACGGATATATGTCCTTATAATTAAGCCTACTAGTGTAAGACTAAAAACTGAAAACACGGAGGTGCCAAAAGCCGGTTCTTAGGCTCTGGGCAAAACATAACACTGAACTACTGAGCCTCTGTATACACCTCCAACACAGAGACAACAAACGCTCTGATTGGTCAACCGAACAACGAGAGAACAAAGAAACAAAGAACTGTCGACGTGGCAATATCAGCTGCTAGCCGTCGTCATGGCAGCGCCATTGTTTTCAAGAGTATCCAGCTATTGCGTCACGAAATTACGGATTATGTCCTTTAAAGTACACATACAGAAGAAATGACTTTTATGTCCTCTAAAACACCAGTACAGTAAGAACACGGCCTTTTTATGCCTGGTAAACCAACTACAGAGTACTTTACGGGAAAATAACCGGCTAATTACGCAAAAGCTTTTACACTGCTCCCAGAAAATGGGATTTAAGTCTATAAAATATAACAAATCACAGTTTCTAAAATATAAAGATACTCTAAACAGTTAGTCTTTCTTACGCAGACGGCGTTTACGCAGTTTTTTGAGGCTAGCAAGAGTCTTTTTCTCTTTGGGGGGAGCCACTTTACTAGGAGGGCCATAACTCCTGGGTGAAGGGTGCAATATGATTGCATCAGAAGGTGTAGGATTATGGTCGAGGTATCTGCCGTTTCGATATGCTTCTCCTCGAGCTGATTTTCCTCCGCTCGTAGCTGGATACGTTCATCCAAAAACTCTCGCAGAGAATAGGATCGTCCAAGTTCGATAACTTCTTAGAGATTCTGGATTTCCCAATCGAATTGAGATAAGGCCAATTCGTTTATCGATTGGACTTACTGTTATAACTTACGTTTATCTGAACAAACGCAGGTTTCTTTTTTGATCTTTATAGAATAGCGTTTAACTCGTTTCGTACAACGCTCTCCTTCACCTTGATGAGGGGTTGTATCGCGTTAAACGGGGACGACCATACGGTTGGATAGTGATATTAGGTGTCCGCGTCACAATCCGGCTAGGTAAGATGGGCGGCTAGCTAGAAATCACTGTCGGAGTGTTACCGATTAATTGTTAGGGTAGCACTAGATCTTTGAACAGTGAATACAGTCCGCGAGGATCCGCGACACCACCAGGATCGCAGGTCTGAGGTCCAACTAAGGAATGAGGAGGTTTGACCGAGTATTCCGGGACTCTGATCGTAGGTTTACTCCAGGATCGTTCGAGCCGAGTGAGCATAGGTGATACGTCAACAAGTTTCGGTTTACGTGGATGTTTATGTCTTTCCGTTTATTAGTTGGGTCTAGGGCATTTATCGTAATAATACCAAAGACGCACGTCTGGTAGGGTAAACGCGGGTGATATTTATTTGTTGTTACAATGCTTCTATCAAGAATTCCAAATATACGTTGGAGTTACCGCGTCCATTTGTTTCTTTAGTGTCTTTTCTTTCGAGTCGGTTTCGAATAGAATTTTCGCATTCGAATTTCAGTTTATGGTTCCGACTCCGCTGGGCAGGATATATAGTCGACATAGTCCGTATTGTGTAAATCGATAGGATGACCAGTAGTTAAGAAGCCCATATACGTACCATTACGCCGCGTATATCGAGCAGCGAATTTTCTATAGCCCAACTCGTGCGAGCTGCTCTTGGGACATTGGCGGTTCGATATAACGACCATCGTCCTCCGCAGCAGTTGGACTAACGTCGCCGCGTATTAAGCTATCAACAAACGCTTGTAAAAGTAGAGTATATCGCTCCCCGATACCAAGACCATCTTCTAGCAACTCCGTCATATCTGCTATATATGAGTTTATCCATATTATAATGAGTTTATATTTAGGCGAGCGGGCGTCGCTGCCTACCCCAATCAGCCCCCGGACAGTGCGAGATCCTCAGCGCCGATGTGTCGTCGCCGCTGTACTTTCGCCAACGACGTAGCCGCACAACGACAACGACAACCGGCACAAGTCACTCGACTGTCCGTCCCAAAGGCTTAGATACACCTCAGGTTCTTACTGGTTACTTTCAGGTTTTACTTACTGGTCCTCAGGTTACTTTCACGATTGCGACTCGCTACTGTAAACACACCTTAGTAGTAACATTCGCCTATAAACTCACAAATACCACACACACAACTTGTCACAAATTACACACACTCGGGTCACTTGTCCGTTAGTCAATGCCTTCCAGAATGTCACTGTATTACTATGTATCCTTGGATACTAGCAGTGCGCTATTTATTCCCTATGCTATTCAATGGGACAAGCTTTCTATTGTTCTTTTAACTCAATTCTAATTCTAGCGTGGTTGTTGCTATGGTGACATTATGCAAAGCTAGCGGTAGAATTAGGGTAATTCCAATGCATACAGATCTGGGATGTTATTTAATAGTAATTCTTTAATGGTCAATGTCCTGTTTTATACATGACTTTATGAATTTTATCGGCTATTGACTATGTTTGGGAGACTTTCGCACACTCATACGCATAATAAGATAAATCTCCGCTCCCTTGATCTATTAATTAATGGAATTTTGGGAATGTTATAAATTGCGTAAAAATGGCAATTTATTAAATTCATTAAAAGGCATGAATTTAAATTTATTCCCTGAAATTTTATTATTTGATAATTAAATGGACATATTTTGAGTCTAGAACATGTCTGGGGACACAAGATCCTTAATTCTATGAAAATTGTCCTTTTAAGAATATCGGTAAATGCTACGATATCTTAATTGACTAGAATTGTTGAAGGATCTGATTTTTACAGAGTTGATTTATTAGATTTGCAAATATTAAATAATTAATATTTGAGATGGGCACCGATTTATTCCAGAACTTGTCTGGGGACGTTAACCACTGATTCTAGAATTTGTCTTTCAAGTATATCGGTGGGTGCCGCGATATCTTAATCGACTAGAATTACAGATGGTCAAAGGGTTTAACAGATTTATTTTGCGTTATACGCTACTGTTAAAGGGACATCACGCTACTATATGTATTACTTAATATACGGTATGAGAGCAATATCGCACGAAGCAATGTCAGTGTGAAGAGGCAAGTCGTTTCCAAGGTCTACCCAGAGCTTGGTTTAGCCGAGACACGAGGATCTGAACTTTGCATTCCTAATACTCTGCCTACCAATAATACTTAAATATAGTAGTGGCTTTATTGTACTTTAATAAGTACGGATATTTCATCTTACTGTAGTCACGTATTTATAATATGATACGGGCTGTAAGGAAAGAGAAAAAGAATTATTTCTCGCCGTCGCACTAAATATATAATATACGTAATTAAATAATAAACGCGAATATATATTGCACTAATCTACTAAATAATCTCTAAAATACCATACTACTAAATAAAATTAAATAAAACGATTAAAATAAAATTACATAATAATACATACATAAATATAAAATAAAACAAATACAAAATAATAGAGTCACACACCCACTCCATATGTTGTTACGTTATGGAGTCCCTAGATGTTTGAAGGATTAGGGAGGTGGTCGTGGGAAGAGAATCTTGCCTTCCACAGTTTCCGGAGAGTCCTCCATTCCCTTCCGGTAAACACAAACGACCGACTGGGTGATTGAGTCGCTGCATCCCGAATACAATTCCAGGTTTCCTCTTCGTCCTGGAATAGTGACGATAGAAACATCGCTCTAGGTACACGACGGCCTTACAAAGCCGATTCCAGGAGCTATAGTGGTCCGTCGCTCCCTGCAGGAGAGGTGAGAGTCCCTGCGAGACGTCTGATGTTCCAGAGCTCCAATCGCTCTCTCTGATCTTCATGAAGGATCCACTCGCGGTGGGGAGGTCCAGATCCACGGCGTCGTCCCTGGCAATATGTAATACCGACAGATCTATCCCGGGTTCAAATAACTCCGATCCACCCGTCCGGGTTTTAGGTTTGACTTTCTCCGCTCCCTTGGCTGGTCTAATCTCAGTCGGAGTAAGATGGGGAGGCCATTCATCCTCCTTACTCAGGAAGTCGGGTTCACCTAACCGGTCTGTAGTATCTGTCAGTTCTTGAGGAGTTGCTCCTCTGGAAGCGATGTCAGTTGGATTAAACTTCTTGGGGCAATATCTCCATTGATCTACATTGGAGCTAATATTGTCATTATCTGAGGAGTATGGTGTTCCCTCAGTTGGGTCATCTCCCTCACTAGTATCATCTTCCCATTCACTCACCTGGCAGACGCGATCTTGAAGCAGTCTTTCTCTGAGCGTTCTTCGGGAAGGTCCAGTAAGGTACCAACCTACTCTAGTTCTTACCGCATAGGTCTGAAGTGGTTGCGGTTGAGCAGGTCGTTTCTCCAATGTCTCCAGCGCCTCATGCGCGTTTTGACCGATTAATATTTGTACTCCAGGATAATCGGTGTCGAATCTAGGAATGTTAAGTTGTTGGGCATGATCATCTTCGTCCCAATTATAAGGTTCCACTTGGGTGGTAGCGAAGTTCTTTATTGCCACCATTTTGACTGACCTTATACTGTGTTCTCCTAGTTTATCCTGTGGAGTGGACAACTCACCTATATAATAGTCGGCAGCCACAGCAGATTTCCAAACCTGCATGATCCCTGACATGTTTAGCTTGGTTCGGAACTTGGGTTGTCCAGCAAAGATGTCTTCGGCTAGTTCTTTATCGATGAATGTTCCTGTGCTGCCGGAGTCCAGGAGGGCGTTCACTATATAGCTCTTCTGAGGTCCGTGGACCCGTAACTGGACTACAGGAAATTCTCGGATTCCTACATTTGAAGTTGGCGCTTTCCAAGATTGTTGTTGATCTGAAGTAGTTAGGGTGAGGTCGCTGTCTGTGTCTTTCTCATACATGAGTGCTCGATACACTGCGGTGGTGTTTATTAAGTAACAGGATTCGTTTTGGTCGGAGAATTCGTCCGTATAGAATCCTTCCATCTCAGATTGATCAGTGTCGTTCACATCACTGAATTGGACATGTAGTTCGGAATCACTCACCTGACTCGGACTATTTCGCTCGAATTCAGTGTGCAACAAGATATGATGTTTCGCACCGCACTTTGCACACCTTGCGTCGGAGTAACAGGTTCGCCGTTGGTGTCCTCGTCTGAGGCAATTATAACACAACCGCTTATCCCACATGACTTCCCGTCTCTCTTTTAATGATTTCTTTAAGAATTTATCACACGCATTTAAACGGTGGGGCCCGTCGCACAGCACACATTTGGGCTTGATGTTACTTACTTTAACATGTGCTGTGTGGTGCACGTTCGTTCTTTCCTCGGGCTTTCTCACCTGAATTCTCTTGGGAGACGTAGGAGGAGTTTTTCTTACCTGTTCTCTCCTGTCATTGGTTCGAGACTTGAATTTACTTACCTGGTCTTTAGGCGTTTTATTGACATAAGATCTTTCAGTGTCTTTCCCGCTATCCTCTCCTTGAGAAGTCTGGCTTTCGCCGTCGTCTGTATAACACACTGGTGTTACCCTTCTCCTAGAAACGGGTTTCTCACTTACCTTGTTTTCCAGTGTCTTCTCTCTGGACTGCCTTAGGAGCTGTAATTTCACTTCTCCATCTAAGAATGACATGAGATCAGCCATGGTAGGGTCTCGTCGTTGTTGTTCCATCATATATAACACTTTCTTATCCCAGCGTGTACCTACTCCACCCTTCAGTAAAGTAGAAGCCACTGCTCTTATAACCATAGTATTCTGATACTCATGAGACTTACCTAGCCAATCTAATTGTCTGCAGATCTCCTGAATCTCATCGGAAAACTCTATAATTCCGCTGCTAATAAACTTTCGGGGCGCTACCAACTTTGCATACAAATACCCAGCTATGTTATTCCTATTACCATACCTGATGTTTAGTGTATCCCAAACTTGTCTTAATCCGTCTGGATGTCCAATAAACTTTAACGCCATTAACTTGGGAGATCCTTCCAAGCATTCGATGAGGAATCTAAGTTTCTCTCCATTAGATAGCACAGAGTTCTGTATGTTAACTTTGTAATATTCATTAAAAGGTAACCATTTCATCTCATCTCCATTGAACTTGACGATCTCTCCCACCTTTACCGCTTGCCGGGCTTCGGTTCTAGCCATTTGACGCGTAAAACTTTCTTGGGCCATCGTGTTATTTAATATCGAGTTATCGGTATATAAATTTCTCGGATTATGATCCGTTCTATATGGAATATCATTATCAACAGGTCTATAATTACCCTTAATAGGGTTCACTATAGGAGTTTCTACTTCGCTAGCAGTATAGATGCGTGTAGGCTCCACACCTTGCGCATGCGATACTTCAGACCTAACAGGTTGACACATTGTTACAGAGGGTGGTGGTATACCCTTTTGGGTATTTACTAATTTATCGCGTTCTAGCGCGATACTTTGCTGCACTTCTTGCAACTCTAGCCTACTTTCCCTTACTGTGCCTTTGAATTGTCGAACAGTCTCCTGCATCTGTCCGAGCAGGAGATCCATTCCCCGTCGTCTCTCGTCCACCCATTCGACCGCCGAAGCGGGAGTCGCCAACGTTGTAGCGGGCGGACGAGGGACAACGGGCGACAAATCATGAATATTTCGCTCGGGGTCCAGGACCTGAACTGTCTTCTGGGCAGTTCTACTGGGCACAGGTAGCTTAGTGCTATGCAGAGGGAATTTAGAGGTAGTTTCAGGGAGCACAGGTGTGTCTATCACCGAAGGGGTGATTTCAAGAACAGGCCTAATTATTTCAGGCTCATCTACTATAGTAGGGAGTCTTTCTATTTTAATTGTTTGGTCTGTGGGTTCTGTACTACCTAAGTTGGTGTTATTTAGTTGCCTTCTAACAGCTGGAGGCAAATCAGGCAATTTCTGACGGTGGAACGTTCTTTTACGTCTGCTTAGACGAGATCTATTTCCTTTGCCTTCAGTATCGGTGGTATCGCCTTCCTCAGATGATGTATATCCCTGCCTTTTGGGAGTAGATCGATTCATCATCTGCATATTACTAGCTGTTAACTGTTTATTTATGCAGTCTTGATTCTCCTGAATGTTTTCCAATTCTAATTGGGTGGTTTCTTCAGCCGCTCTCCGTTCTGCTTCTGCCACTGCCTCCGCCACTTTTCTTTCCGCTTCGGCCGCTGCCTTTGCCTCTGCCGCTGCCACTTTTGCCTCTGCCGCTGCCTCTTTTCTTTCTGCTTCTGCAGCTGCCACTGCTGCTGCTACTGCCGCTGCCTTTCTGTCTTCTATACGTTTTTTCTTTACTTGTTCTTCTTGGACTCTGGTGATGCGGAGTTGTTCATCAAATTTAGCCTGGTTCGCAGCCCTCATTTCCACATCGATGGCATCCAACACAAGCTTGGTTCCTTCACTATTAGGGCTAAGTCCCTCTAACCTTCTCCTCAACTCGTCATCACCTAAAAAACGTTGATAGTCTGACAGATAGATGTCAATGGCATCCCTCTTATGCGGTTTCTCTGCCGTCGCTTCACTTTCCACTTGGGAAAAAGTAGCGTCTGTTGATTCTCCATGGGTTGAGCGCTCCTCTAGCTGAGCTTTCCACTGAGCTGTTCCTTGAACCTGGAGACTCACCCTTTGAAACCAAGTCTTTACGGCAACTTGCAACGACGTGTCTTGCCTTCGTTTAGAAGCCTCCTCAAAGGCCGATAATATTAGCCTGATTCGTAGAATTCTTTCTCTAACTTGATAAAGCAGTTGTCCCTGCTCTTGAGGTCCTTGTGGTTGTTGAAACAGTTGTTTTTCTACTCGCTCCATAGAGCTGAAGAATCCCTGTGCGTATCCGGCTGCGGACCTCTTCCACACAGCTGGATCGATGGTTTCCTTGGCTACTCCCATCCGGTGTATGTCTTCCCAGGCAGCTTCTGATAAATCAAACGGGAGTCCGGGTCCGGGGAAGTTCCATTGCGACTCGACAATAGACTTCAGTTCTTCACTCGTGTATCCCGCATAATTATCTTTAGTTGATCGTTGACTTCTCGCCCAATCGATCTGGTGTTCTTCCACTGCAATCAATAACCTAGTGAGTACGGCTGCAGGAAGGATGAGAAGGGGATCCGAATAAACCGCTTCCGTCATCTTTGCTCCGCGCTCGGGTGTCAGCTCTACAGTATCCTCACTACTGGAGCTGTTGGGCCGTTGAGAAATAAGTTCTTGGCTAGCGGGTTGTTGCTGTTCTGCTGCTTCTTGGTCCCGCTTGACCTGAGCTCGAGTGCCTATGATAGACCTACGATGTTGGACCAGCCTAGGTTCCGTTATTACTACTGGAGGGATGACCTTCCTCACAGTGGGAGGTGAACTGAACTTACGACTAGACGGTTCTACGTCTCTATCTGAGTCGCAGATAGTTACATCTAATAAACTGTCTGACAGGTTCTGCTTAGTATCAGACATGTTTATGTGTACAGTTGAATGTCTACTGCTGCATTACAGTCTGAGCAAGTCTAGTAACTCAGTATTAACTGCTAGCCTAGTAATTAATTACCGGTACTGCTACTCAGTGCAGCGTGATATATATAATATATTAGAATACCGGTATGCTTATAGTATATATAACTATATAAGTATTATTACAGACTAGGTTTATCACAGAATACCGGTAAAATTTTAGCACAAATATATATAAATATATAATAGGCCTATCGGGAATACCGGTATACAGCTTACAGTTTGTAGTATATATAAGTATAATTCTGGACTAGAATTAATTATAAAGTACCGGTATAATTTCAGCCTAAATTTATAGAAATAAAGATAATAGGCCTATCGTAAATACCGGTATATCAATTATTTTAAATAATTGAATTTCTGAATTTTAGGGTTACTTGGTTACTTTACTTACTTTATTACCGTTATTTGAGCAGTAATCCAACTGATATTGAGACCTAATGGTTGTATGGTAGGCCTACTATTTATAAATCGTTAGATTTGATTTATAATATATATATACCCGTTTTAATGGGTTTTGTCAATGTTTGAAATAAATGTTATTATTTCTGGGAAGTAATCACTACACAAAGCGGTGCGCTTTCAGTGAAGTGTTACTTATAGGACACTAAAACAAATAATGCTAATTTACCTAAGTTACTTAATACTACAAATTACGTACAATTCGGGTGAGATTACAATCTCTAAATAAACACAAAAATTTACAAAAACACAAAATACGAATTTTCAGGGTAATTTTACAAGAAGTCTACAAACCAGCCTAACAAAGGGTTAGAATCTGGTTATTACAACTGACAGGGTACTGCGGTATTTGAAAATAATACGTAGTAGTAAATACACTGCGTTGTCCAGATAGGAAAATACCACCGCCTGACGACCTATAGCCGTATCGCTATAGGTACTACGTTATGTATCACGGAGTGTTCCTACCTAGAAGTTAATAGAGCTAATCGAAAGTGCCTATCAACCACTTTACAACACAAATATAATGCCTACACTAATTACTCTCGGAAAGCACTGTACACTAAACCCTAAATTAGGTACGAGTACTTGTACAACATATAATCAGTAGTTAAATATACTTGAACAGCTAAAAGAACCACGGCATCTGCTGGAGTGACCGGTGCACACAATCACCAGTCTTTACCTACGCCAAGCAGCCCGTGTAGTACCGGGGTTAATTTAACTATAGCGGTATGTATAACAAACACAATTATTGTAGGAACAAACTTGGGGAATGAATGTTGCGAATAATCGCATAAACTCTGAATAATAAATATTACGCTACGCGTACAAACCACTCAAACAAAATGCAGACCAAACACTGACAGACTACTATCAAGCCTAAATAAACTACAGGACATGCAGACTCCGAAATGATTAGGTAGTATGCGTTCTAACCCAGTAGTACGACTTATTCTTTAGTTGGGGGTTTACCTTACAGCATTGGCTGCCCCTACTTCCTAACCGTTCTTTATCGGACAGAGGCTCTATACACACTGCAATCCGTTCAGACCTAATAACAGCCAGACAACTATCCAGCCTACAAATTATCTAAATAAATATTATACGCTACCCGTACAGACTTACACAAACAAAGTACAGACTAAACGATGGCAGACTACTCTCAAGCCTAAATAAACTACAGGACATGCAGACTCCGAAATGATTAGGTAGTATGCGTTCTAACCCAGTAGTACGACTTATTCTTTAGTTGGGGGTTTACCTTACAGCAATTGGCTGCCCCTACTTCCTAACCGTTCTTTATCGGACAGGTGATCTACACACACTGCAATCCGTTCAGACTTAACAACAATCAGACAACAGCTCAGCCTACAAATTGTCTGTACAATCTGATCAGGCTTACACGCCTTCTGTTCAATACTGGCCTACAAACAAATAAAACTTGACAGAAATAAGTAAAAATCTCAATAAAAAACCAGGGCGGGCCCTCCCTGATTAATTATTAAGGCCTACCGGTATATAATTATCAAAATCGAATAATACTGCTGTACCTGTACTGCTGTAGGTACCGGTCCGGGTGGTTAGGTAGTCAGGCCTACTGGGTACCGGTTGCCGGTACTTCCGCTTTATTGCCTACTGCAATACAGAAGCTATATCCGTTATTGTTCGCGCTTTCAGACCTTTGGCAGTTTAACCCGCCAAATTAGGATGTCTTCTAGATAATAATTCGCTTTTAGCCTATGACAAGTATTTGATTCACTACACTAGTCGAAACCAATCTGTGCGCGATCATTCACCCGCTGGATATACCCGGGAGATTGGGTTCGACAGCTTAATCGTATTGCTATGTAGGCCTAATGTATTATTCGACTGACAGTATTATATAATCTCTGACAATATTATTCACCTTCGGGAAATATTAACAGTTCCTTTAGGACGTGGCGCTCTACCTATATAAACAGAGTTATGACTTAAACTACTCACAACGATATGGCTTAGTTATAATTCACATATATGGCGCATTCTTTAGGAAATGCTTCGTTATCAGTCTCACTCATACACAATGCTGCACAATACTGCACACTGATCTGCCGATCTTCACTGATTTTAGTCACATATAAAAGGAACACGGACCGAATCATGTAGGGTCTATCAAATAACATTAGATTTACTTCAAACCACTTTAACATAAGTCACAATCGTTATATGTAACCTTTCTCTCTTACCTTCGGTATATCAAGAATATTGGGTTTTCGGGGTTATTTATCGTTATTCCAAATATAATAATTCATCAACCATATTATGAAGAACTGACAGTAAATAGCAGTATAACAATATAAAAGTATGCACAGGTTGTTTGATTAGGTATGGTATGTTATGTTATGTTGAGTTTAGATAACGGATATATGTCCTTATAATTAAGCCTACTAGTGTAAGACTAAAAACTGAAAACACGGAGGTGCCAAAAGCCGGTTCTTAGGCTCTGGGCAAAACATAACACTGAACTACTGAGCCTCTGTATACACCTCCAACACAGAGACAACAAACGCTCTGATTGGTCAACCGAACAACGAGAGAACAAAGAAACAAAGAACTGTCGACATGGCAATATCAGCTGCTAGCCGTCGTCATGGTAGCGCCACTGTTTTCAAGAGTATCCAGCTATTGCGTCACGAAATTACGGATTATGTCCTTTAAAGTACACATACAGAAGAAATGACTTTTATGTCCTCTAAAACACCAGTACAGTAAGAACACGGCCTTTTTATGCCTGGTAAACCAACTACAGAGTACTTTACGGGAAAATAACCGGCTAATTACGCAAAAGCTTTTACAATATTTCTATTATTGTGATGGTACACACAGGGCTGTCTTAAGCTGTATATCTGGCCTTTGAGGGTGTGGAATAACAAAGCCAACCCCACCCCCCCCCCCCACGCCCCCTACACATAAAACAATTACAAACATCATACAATTTGGTAGTATATTCGTGGGACAGTGCCCCCCCCCCTTTATTGGTCCTTCAAGTCAAACAAGTTGCCCAGGAAATGAGGAAAATAAAGGCCAGCTATAAAACATTAATTTTCATAGTGATGATTGCAGAATGTGATCGTCCGATCAGAGCTACTGACTTCAGTATTATAGGCTCAACCAGAAATTTTTTAACGTTGTTAATTAGGAAGCTTAGACCGACCCTCAACACACAGATCACTTCTATTCCACCTATTAGGCCCCCTTTCAGTCCAACCCCCCCCTCCTTTCGTAACTACGGCACTGTCGCATGAATTCTTTGACCGATTTTCTACTTAGTCATAAAAATATATAAAATTCTGTGCTATTTTAACGGTAAATTTATTGTAGGCATGGTTTGCCCGTTAGTAATAATTAGCTTTATTATTTGTGCATTGAGAATGGTTTAAGTATTACACCGAAACGTCTGCAGTCATCACTATGAAATGTTAAGTTTTATCGCTGGCCTTTATTTTCCTCATAACTGTTAGATTCCCCGCTTCTATTCATCTTGCCCAGGAGTTATCATCAAAAGTCATAGTCATATAAACGCGGCCACGGGCCTCCTACGGACCCCGGGCCCCATATGGACCCCAGGCCCCCTACGGACCCCGGGCCTCCTACGGACCCCGGACCCCCTACGGACCCCGGACCCCCTATGGACCCCAGGCCCCCTACGGACCCCGGGCCTCCTACGGACCCCGGACCCCCTACGGACCCCCTACGGACCCCGGACCCCCTACGGACCCCGGACCCCCTACGGACCCTGGGCCCCCTACGGACCCCGGGCCCCCTACGGACCCCGGGCCCCCTACGGACCCCGGGCCCCCTACATACCCCGGGCCCCCTACGGACCCCGCGGTCCCTACGCACCCCGGGCCCCCTAGGCACCCCGGGCCCTCTACGCACCCCAGGCCCCCTATGAACCCTGGGCCCCCTACGGACCCCGGGCACCCGGGCCCCCTACGGACCCCGGGCCCCCTACGGACCCCGGCCCCCCTATGGACCCTGGGCCGCCTATGGACTCCGGGCCCCCGGGCCCCCTACAGACCCCCGCCCCTGTGGACCCCGGGCCCCCTACGGACCCCGGGCCCCCTACGGACCCCGGGCCCCCTACGGACCCCGGGCCCCCTACAGACCCCGGGCCCCCTACGGACCCCGGCCCCCTTATGGAACCCGGGTCCCCTACAGACCCCGCGCACCCTACGGACCCCGGGCCCCCTACAGACCCCAGGCCCCCTACAGACCCCAGGCCCCCTACGGACCCTGGGCCCCCTGGCCCCCTATGGACGCAGGGCCCCCTACGGACCCCGGGCCCCCTATTGACCCCGGGCCCCCTATGGACCCCAGGCCCCCTACGGACCCCGGGCCTCCTACGGACCCCGGACCCCCTACGGACCCTGGACCCCCTATGGACCCCAGGCCCCCTACGGACCCCGGGCCTCCTACGGACCCCGGGCCTCCTACGGACCCCGGACCCCCTACGGACCCCGGACCCCCTATGGACCCCGGGCCCCCTACGGACCCCGGGCCTACTACATACCCCGGGCCCCCTACGGACCCCGCGGTCCCTACGCACCCCGGGCCCCCTAGGCACCCCGGGCCCTCTACTCACCCCGGGCCCCCTAGGAACCCCGGGCCCCCTACGGACCCCGGGCACCCGGGCCCCCTACAGACCCCGGGCCCCCTACGGACCCCGGCCCCCCTATGGACCCTGGGCCGCCTATGGACTCCGGGCCCCCGGGCCCCCTACAGACCCCCGCCCCTGCGGACCCCAGGCCCCCTACGGACCCCGGGCCCCCTACGGACCCCGGGCCCCCTACGGACCCCGGCCCCCTTATGGAACCCGGGTCCCCTACAGACCCCGCGCACCCTACGGACCCCGGGCCCCCTACAGACCCCAGGCCCCCTACAGACCCCAGGCCCCCTACGGACCCTGGGCCCCCTGTCCCCCTATGGACGCAGGGCCCCCTACGGACCCCGGGCCCCCTATTGACCCCGGGCCCCCTACGGACCCCGGGCCCCCTACGGACCCCGGGCCCCCTAAGGACCCCGGGCCCCATACGGACCCCAGTCCCCCTACTGACCCCGCGCCCCCTATGGACCCGGGGTTAGATAGATATAGATAGATTTATTTATACATTATGTAAAAACAATAACAAATACACCAAACATGTACCGGTATAAAGGTATTGTCCAACATAACATATAGGATTACCCCTAAAGCTTTGCAGCTTATTTATGTTACTTGGTTACAAATACAAAATTTTACACTACGCTAACCTAAAACCAATATAAAACGTAATTACACTATGCACATGTAATTTCATTTCAATTCAATTTCAGTTTATTTTCCAATAATATTTCCAATAATAACAATACATACATACACAATGGGAATACTTAAATTGTTACAAATTGATAATTTTATTAATTTAGACGGATGGAGACAGCGTGTAGCACGGTGGTGCTAGTAATCGCTGCCACCTTTAGGTATGGTGGTATGGCAATACAATAAGAGATAATATCCTTAAATTACACGTATTGATCGGCAAGACAACGAGTTCTAAGAGTAAAGCAGGGCAATATTAAGAAAAAAGTGTATATAATATATTAGCGACCAATGATATAACTATGAAACCTTAAATATTAAGATATTTATAATGTTAAATATAAATACAGTAAAAGAAGTCGTGGAAGTCCTCTATACTGACGCGGCTTACTTAGAGGTGGAATGTTTTGATTGGTGGAATATTTGATGTAATTTAGATTAATTTTAATTTGGCTATTCGGAACCTAATGAGATACTATGATTTTAAATTTAATTTAATTTAAAGAGTGTTTAATTTAACTAATAGTAATATAAAATTTAGGGTGTTAATTTTTACCGATAGTATACCAAAATTCAAATATTTATCCCAGTATTAATCTGAATATTCAAGGACCCAATGGGCGAAGAGCGTGACCCCGCGCCCGGGTAGAACATGGCATCCCACCGGATACAGGCGTGACCCCGCGCCCGGGTAGAACTTGGCATCCCACCGGATACAGGCGTGACCCCGCGCCCGGGTAGAACATGACATCCCACCGGATACAGGCGTGACCCCGCGCCCGGGTAGAATATGGCATCCCTCCGGATACAAGCGTGACCCCGCGCCCGGGTAGAATATGGCACCCCACGCACGGGTAGTACAATAAAACACATTCCGAATGATGCTATGCCTACTGGTTAGGTATATATATCGTTGTGTAACTACTATTTATAAAGAGTTCAGAAGATTAAGCTTAAGCTTCCTGCAGAAGAGTGGCTTATTTGGTAAATTTTTAAGTTTATCGTTGACAGATTTCCAAATGACAGGACCTTGATATTGCAGGGAATTTTGTCCGACGAGCAGTCGAACGCGTGGGATAAAATAATTATCGTGTGTAGCCGAGCGGGTGCCATAAGAGTGTACACTACTAGTTCGCTGAAAAAGATGTGCCAGGGGTGAAAAACCTTTGTTGACGTCGTACATTAATTTTGCTACTTCGAATTTATAAAGTTTATCTATTGGGAGAATGTTTAATTTTTTGTATAGTGGTGCAGAGGATGCCTGATAATGACTAAAAGTAATTGTACGTACAATTTTGTTGGTTCTAGTTCTAAGCGGGCGTAATATCGAAGCAAAAGTATTTCCCCATAAGGCAATTGCGTATTGTAATGTAAATATGGTTGAATTAAAGATGTGAAAATAAGACACAAAATTCTTAGGGGAAATATATGTCTCAATTTATATAATAGTCCGCTAGTTTTAGATATTTTTTTAAGAATTAAATTGATGTGTGGCTTCCAAGACAGTTCATTATCAATTTGCACTCCCAAATATTTAGCACTGGTTACTTTGGTAATATTAGTGTCATTGATTATTGCATTAGGTAAAGTGTTGACCCCATATGACTTACTATTGGAGAAAATACAGTATTCGGTTTTTTTTATATTTAAGGTTAGCTTATTGTCAGTCAACCAGTCTGAAAGTCTGCTTAGGTTACTGTTCAGAGTCGATAATGCGAGAGGTAAGGATTTAGAGCTATGACGTAAGGTAGTATCGTCTCCGAAAGTAGTATCGACAAGTTTACCGAGAGCGTGGCAATGCCCGACTCAACGATAAAGATGTAATGTACAGAACAATTTATTATAAAACGTAATTACAGTATAAATAGTAAATAATTAATAAACTAATAACTTACTGTAGGACTATTGTACCTATTTTTACATTGCACACGGAGGTGAGATTTAACTGCAGATTTAAAAGAATGTTGATTATTTAGGTTTTTCATTTCATTAGGCAGAGCGTTCCAATTTTTAATGCCGTTAAAAAAGAAAGTATCAGATTCGAAGGATTTACGATTCGGGAGGTAGAAGTTTGAAGCACTTGCTCTGGTACTGTAAGAGTGTGTATCGCGTACTCTGTTGAATTTTTGTTTTAGGTAATTGGGACATTTACCATTATACACTTTATGCACATGGTTAAGGCGTAGCTGCTTAACTCTACTATCTAAGTTAAGTAGTCCAGATTCAGAAAAGTCTTCTGGAGTTAGGTGGTGCCTAGGTTTGTTTGTAGTCTTTAATAAATCGTACTACTTTATTCTGAGCTACTTGTAATTTACATTTAGGCTGTTTGGTTAAGCCTTCATACCAAGAAGAGCATGCATAGTCCATATGGCACTGTACTAAAGAAGGGCAAAGTAACTTGCGGGAGTCGGTGTTGAAAACTATTTTTAATTTTGTATAGAAACCTAAGCCTACTGTTAACTTTCGAGAAAATATTTTTCACTGTGCTTTCTCCTGATAAGCAGTTATCCAATGTGGCGCCTAAATATTTAACTTCCTTTTTATTTTCAATCTTATGTCCATTACTAGTGACTTCAAACTTAGTTACCTTCTTTAACTTTCTTTTGGAACCAAACAAAATACTTTCAGTCTTACCGTAGTGAATTGATAGCATATTATCAACCAACCACTCATTACAGGATTCTAGAACTGCACTTAACTTTTGGGAAATATGGATAGGATCTTTATGAGAGAAAATAAGAGCACTGTCGTCGGCATATAAAATGAGTTTAAAATCGGGATCTATACTACTTATCATATCATTTACATAGCATTCAAAAAGCAGAGGACCTAATATACTACCTTGCGGTACACCACAGGTAATCTCTTGTATAGTAGACTGCGATTTGCTAATGACTACAGTTTGACCTCTGTCTGACAGGTAGGACTTGAACCAGTCTATATAACCTACACCCATCAGGCCTAACTTACCAAGCAGAATTTCGTGATCTACTGTATCGAAAGCCTTTTGTAGGTCCAACATTACCATACCAGTATATAAACCCGTTGCGTTATTACATCTAATTGTATCAGATAAGTTAATAAGACAGGTGTCTGTAGAATATGATTTACGAAAACCAGACTGAAGTTCATAGATCAGATTTAGCCTACTAAGATGTGCTTCCAGCTGTAGAAAAACTGAACGTTCTAGAATTTTAGATACAATACTTAAGATACTAACAGGTCTGTAATTACAGGTTTCTACTTTACTATTCTTTTTATACAGAGGAACAACCTTAGCTAATTTCAGTTCGTCTGGTACTACATTATCTACGATAGAGTAATTAATAATAAAAATAATAGGCACTTTAAGTACTTCAATACCATCCTTAAGAAAACGGGCAGGTATTAGGTCTAGACCGGTAGTTTTTGAGGCTGATAGGCTAAGTATATTTTGAAAAACGAAATCCTCAGAAACTTGATAACTTGAAATTTGATAATCCTGTGAATAGTTCCAAGACATGCAATGAAAGATAGTGTTGTTATCGGTGATGTTTTGAAGAGAGTATAAATGCAGTCATTGGATACATAGTTTCCGATGAGGAGTAGACCCCGTAGTATTTTCCTGTAGTGGGAATCGAGCCGCCTTTGATCATTAATGGACATTGCACCAATACCAAGGCCTTCTTGGGAGTGAATGTATGAAGGGATTGCAATCGATTTCC
>JAUCBJ010008845.1:0-69798 GCA_032718475.1 Nemertoderma westbladi
GGTGGGATGAAACATTTCGTAATAGTACAGCCCGTGGCCGGCGTGAGGGAGGTGAACCCGGCCACTCCGAAGTCGAAGAATCTATAGCATATTGCTGAGATTGGGTGTCTGTAGCGGTTCTCCTAAACTAACCACTATTTTTCCTTTATTTTTTCACCAGAGACGCTTCGACCGATTCTAAGACATTTGATCCATCTGGATTCTCCGATCTATCGGTTTGACGGACATTACGGACGATTGTCCGTCGTCTCCGCGAGAATTTACCATTAGAGTCTATGTAAAAAAAAAAAAATATCGCCCCAACGGACTAGGCGTCGCGCGGAATCGAAAGAGGGTCTAAAAATTAGATTTCACATATTTTTTTTTTGAAAATTAAGTCGATGGTTTTGTAGCTAATGTCCGTCAAAGTCGAGAAAACGGACAAAATGACTTTGCGGGATGCGCTATAACTCGGCTAGTATTAATTGTACGGGGACGAAAGTAAGGCGGGTGGAAAGGGAAAGAGTGGTACTACCGTCGTATCGAATGGGGGTAAGATATTTATTAATATTTCGGGTGGAAAAAGGGGCCGTAAATTTTCAGTTTTTGTCCGTCATTTTTATATAATTAATATTTCCGAAATTATTAATTCGAAAACGCGGGTAGGAATCTGCCAATTATTTTTCGGAACGCGTAAAGGATCACAGGGGCTACATTCCTATCGAATGGGGGTACAAAAAATATGTCGGCAAAAGGGTCCAAAAAGGGCCAGAAACTGATAAAGAATTTATAGCTAATAACGTTTAAAGTTTTGACTCTAGAAGGTTAAGGTGCATTTTATACGGTTAATATTGATACGGGCAATCCAAATATTCGATTGCTTTGGCTGCGCAAATGATGTAAAAAAAATGAGGGCCAATATTAAAATTTCTTGTTTCAAACTCGCTGCGCGGGAACACGTCTAGCTCGAAAACTACTCAACGTCTGGGAGACGTATTTAAACATTTTTATAGAGCGTTAAATTATCTATCTTTCAGCGTTAGTTACAACGCCGTAGCTATTATACAACTGGTGCGGCAGACGATCGTGTGAAATAAAATATTTATAAAAAGGGACAAAAAAATTTTTTTTTAAATAAATTGCTACTCCATTATAATTTAGTGTATTGCACCAAAACTACATTTAAAATGTAGAAAATTACCTCCGCTATCTTTTTTCTTAACATTTATAATTAAAATTACGAATTTTAAGGGTCGAAAAATATCGCGTAATTTTGGCCCTTTTTTTTCCATTTTTTTGGGGCCAAAAATGACCCCCTCTCAAAAGATAGAAAAAAAAATTACGGCAAAGAATATACCAATTTTATTGAATTTGGACCACCAGAACCGAAGTTAGAGCGATTTTAGTGAAAAAATAAAAATATTTTTTTTTGCAAAAAATTAAGAATGGCCAATATTGGATTTCGTACCCTCGAACTTAGGTTTCATTAACGTGATTGATGACCACTAGACTATGTGACCAAGTGGTTTTGAAATTTTCGAGTGACTATATTTAAACATCAATAACTGCGGTTCTACTCGTCCGTTTGATCTGAAACTTTTTTCATTGGATAGAGGATAGGTTGTAGTGTGCGAAATAGGAAACAACTTGGGAAAAGACGCATGTGCACTTAGTGCAAAATGCACTTAAAAAGTGCACATTTTTTCGATATTTCAAACACTATTATTTTCAGTTCTATTCATCATAGAATGTTATTTTTTGGATTAAAATGTAGTTTAGTGTGATTTCTAACTATAAGCTTAACATTTGTTTACCTTTTTATGTCTATAAAGTGACTTAAAATGTCCATGAATATGGTCCAAAATCGCAAATGTCGCGATTTATTAAATTTCATTTTTGAAACTTTTAGCAACAGACACTTGATCATGCACCGTCGTAGATCGGTAGAGGATAAACATAAGTTTGTTAAATAAGATCCACCATTAGGATCTGCTAAAGTGCACTTGTGCAAATAAGTGTGCAAAAGTGCAAATTTTAAATGAGATCAAATTGTATAGTATTGGGTTCTTTTCGTTGGAGATACTTTATTTTCATATTAATATGTTGTTTGGATCTTACTGAGCGCATTAGGGACATGTGTACAAATAACTGGTCCTTATAAGGGTTCGATTGGGTAAATTAATAAAATATAAGGTTATAATATTCTAAAAAACCAGTATGATATTAAATCCACTTTAAACAATAAATAGAGATCAAAAAACAATTGGACCACACAATTAAAAACTCTCACAATTTTGGACTTAATAATATCCCTTCAAATTTATTCAATAGTGGATATTTGGGGGAAGTTAGATGAACTGCATTTATGCAGTGAATCTAACTTCCCCCTTCAAGATATAATTTACCAAAGGCACACGCTTTAGAGGACCTGTTGTTTACTACGCAGGGTTCGTTGAAACTATACGACTTCACTCAGATTGACAATACATTGTACAATTTCTAAGCTATGAGTGGTATAAAATGCAAACCTTCGAACTATGGTTCTGTAATTAAATTTTATTACTTCAACATTTATAGGGATTTACCAGTGAAAGAATCCTAGAATCCATTATCACAATATAACAGTATCAATAACCATATCTATTCTATGTAGATCATAACAAAGACAGCCTTGATTCATATATTATAATTTCAGAGCTGAAATGTTTCAGTAACTATAACTTACAGACTTCGTAGTATGTACAAACGATAATGTAGTATATATTAATATTCATGGGTAACCAGTATATAGACTATAGAGCAAGCATTCAGTCGAAGCAAAAATATATTACTTAAAATAACAAGTAATATAAAATTAACGAGATCAGCTTTTCTTCCCTCATCATGTCTTTCGACCCATACCCCATATCTTTCCTCTTCCCTCCATCACTTTTCCCTTTACCTCGTGGTCTTTCGTAAAGTATATTTTCATTGAGGGGCCCGCCTTGGTGGGATAAATATTTCTCCATTTGACGCAACACCGCCGCGGCCGCTATGAGGGAGGTGAATACCGCGGCCGCTCCTAAAGCCGCAGGCCATCGCTAACTATATAGGTTAACTTGGGATTCTGGGGGACTTTTCGATGAAGGAACTGACCAAATTTTTTTATTTTCTCACCAGGGGAGCGGCTCGGAATTCTAAGATATTAGCAACTCTAACATTATTAAATCTAACCCTTCGACGGACACGGCGGACAAAAAACCGTCATTTTTTCGACAATTTTAAAATTTTTTTGAAAGGCGCTCTACAGTGGCTCGAAAAAACCCTAGGTTATTGCTTAGCCGACGCCGGGATACGATAGAAGGGATTAATTAGTGAATTCGTTTTTTTTTTCAAAAAAGATTACCACGCCTTTTTTCCGATAATGTCCGTCAAAGTTGAAAAAACGGACAAAATGACTTTGCAGGATCCGCTATAACTCGGCTAATATTAATCGTACGGGGACGAAAGTAACGCGGTTGGAAAGGGGAAGAGTGGTACTACCTTCGTATCGAATGGGGGTAAGATATTTATTAAAATTTCGGGTGGAAAAAGGGGCTGTAAATTTGTACGTTTTTGTCCGTCTTTTTTGGAAAACTTATTTCCGAAATGTTTAATTCGACAACGCGGGTAGGAATCCACTAATTCTTTTATGAAACTCGTAGAAGACCATTGGGGCTACGTTCCTATCGAATGGGGGTACAAAAAATATGTCGGCAATAGGGGCCAAAAAGGGCCAGAATTTGTAAAGTAGTTTTTATCGAATAATTTTTTATTTTTAACTTTAGTTGGTTAAGGTACATTCTATACAGTCAATATCCATACGGGGAATTCAAATATGCTATCGGTTTTGCTCCAAGGATGATATTAAAAAAATGAGGGCCAAAATTATAATTTCGCGCTTCAAACTTGCTTCGCGGGAAATCGTCTAGCTCGAAAACTACTTAACTTACGGGAGATTTGTTTACACAGACATATAGTGCGTTAAATTATCTATCTAACAGCGTTAATCACAGCGCCGGAGGTATTATAAAACTGGAGCGGCAGGCGATCGTGTGAAATATAATATTTATAAAAAGGGACGAAAAATTTTTTTTTTTAACAAATCGCTATTCCATTATAATTTAGCGTATTGCGCCAAAAGTACATGTAAAAAGTATCAAATTAACTCCACTATCTTTTATCTTAACATATATAATTAAAATTACGAATTTTAAGGGTCGAAAAATATCGCGTTATTTTGGCCCTTTTTTTTAATTTTTTTGAGGCCAAAAATAACCCCTTCTCAAAAGATTAAGAAAAAAATTACGGCAAAGAATATACCAATTTTATTGAATTTGGACCACCAGAACCGAAGTTAGAGCGATTTTAGTGAAAAAATAAAAATAATTTTTTTTGCAAAAAAATTAAGAATGGTCAGGTCAATATTGGATTTCGAACCCGCGAACTTAGGTTTCATTAACGTGATTGATAACCACTAGACTATGTGACCAAGAGAATTTGAAATTTTCGAGTGACTATTTTTAAACATAAATAAGTTCGGTTCTACTGGGCCGTTTGATCTGAAACTTTTTTCATGGGATAGAGGATAGATTGTAGTGTGTGAAATAGGATAAACCTTGGGAAAAGACTTATGTGCACTTAGTGCAAAATACACTTAAATAGTGAACATTTTTTCGATATTTCAAACACTGTTATTTCCAGTTCTATTCATCGTAGAATGTTATTTTTTGGATTAAAATGTAGTTTGGAATGATTTCTAACTATAATCGTAACATTTGTTTAACTTTTTATGTCTATAAAGTGACTTAAAATGTCCATGAATATGGTCCAAAATCGCAAATCCAGATTTATTAAATTGGATTTTTGACACTTTTAACGACTGACACTTGATCATACACCATCGTAGATCGGTAGAGGATAAACATAAGTTTGTTAAATAAGAGCCACAATTACGATCTGCTAAAGTGCATTTGTACAAATAAGTGTGCAATAAGTGCAAATTTTTTAATAAGGTCAAATTATATAGTATTGGGTTATTTTCTTTGCAGATACTTTATTTTCATATTAATATGTTGTTTGAACCTTACTGAGCGCATTAGGGGATATGCGTACAAATAACCGGCCCTTATGAGGCTTCGATTGGGTAAATTAATAAAACATAAGGTTGTATAGTATAATATTCTAAATAATAATAAATAATAAAAATAATAATAAAAAATAATAAATAGAAATCAAATAACAATTGGACCACACAATTAAAAACTCGCACAATTTTGTACTTATTATATCGCTTCAAATTAATTCAACAGTGGATATTTGGGGGAAGGGGGAAGTTACAGTGTGCATTCGGGGGAAGTTTGGTGAACTGCATTTATGCAGTGAATCCAAACTTCCCCCTTTGATATATCATATACTTAAGACATGGTAGGGTGACGGGGAAATATTTGTTACTGTCACACTTTGCTTCCATTTATCCTATCCTTTATTATTACCCCAGTCAGATAAGAAATAATAATCAGTAAAAACTAAACTAAACTGTCTTTCATGCAAACAAATTTCTAACTAAAGACGGGTGAATGACCATGACCATGGAAATAATTTTAAATATAATTGTATATCAACTATTTGGGGAGGCTTCCAAGTTAAACCCGAAAACAATTATTTTGTTACATAGTAAATAACGTTGTATGTTTTTCTTCCTCTCATAATAAAATATAAATGAAATATCTCAGATCGCTATGCCCTGTAACATTTCACAACCAAAATATTTAAGTGTGAAAAGTGTAGGCCTACCACACTCCGCCCAAACAACCGCAAACGCATAGCCAACAAATTTAACAAAATGTTACATGTTGGGTTCATGACGAGATGAGTGAAAATTGATCGCGTAATATAAAGTAAAAAATTAAGAGACGGGCTGGCTCTCCTCCACTTTCTTACCCAATGGATATGTTGTTGTAATAATCTAATATTGGGGCGGCTTTCTCTCGTTATTATAAAACATAAATTACAGTAGAACAATTAGGGTTGTAAATAAAAACAAATTAAATTGAAGATAAACTGTATATATATAAACTTATGTATTAAAAGAGGGCCCTATTTAATTATACAGTATACTGAAAATGGTTAGCGATACCATAATTAGATTATCGATAGGGATGCGGCTTCCTTAAATGAGGCAATCCTGACGCAGCACAAAGAATTTTAAGAGGGGCCCCGATAAATTGCTCATTCATGCGTAACTGGTAACCTAGGCGATAGCTTGTCTTAAGTTTAGGCCCTTTGCTAACATTAACTCATGATCTCATTTAGTAGCGGTAAGTAATATAAAAACTAATTAATCTAAAAATAGAAATCAATGTATAAAGTAAATGTAATACAATTAATTAATTTTATAGAATTATATTCCCTAAATGCCGTGGATTTTCAAAATTTTATTTTATTCGAATTAACTTTGTAAAGATTACTTTGAGTTCTCATTAGTATTGGTTCTATCTATTATGTATCTATCGGTCAAGTGGTTCAGTAGCTCAGTTGGTAGAGCGTTGGAAATTATATGTGTAGTAGGTATCGAGTTCGAATCCTAGTAAGTGCGAATTATTTTTTGTGCAGAATTTCAACTCATTTAAATTAACCGCTACAAATTAATTGCATTTGTCTGTACCAATAAGGCTGTAGTTATTTGATTGTAACCAATGTCGTGCAAGTTATATATTAGCTGGACCAATAAGCTATCTTTAAAACCTTGTTAGAACCCATAGAACAATCGAGAATTTTCTCGATTGATTGCAGCACAAATTTAGTATAAAAAGGTGCGATTCGTTCATTAGTTATCAATCAATCACTGCAATTTCCATCATTCGCTTTCTGTCTTATTTCAGATTACATTGTTTATTGTATAATAGTTATTATATGTTTTGTAATAAAGTCAGAAATACTAGTCACATCTCAGCCCTTTTCTATCTGTTTTAATATGGTTTCACTACGGTGAACAAACTCAGGGACAGGATGGCCAGCTAGAGATCGGGCCGCAGCAATGAACGGGAACATCACGGGAATGTAGACGAGAGACAACCCGCAATACCATCTAGTGTTATTCGCCCATCGCCTGAAAGGTTAGACAGCGTTCGATCCTTGCTACCTAAGTGTAAGACCAAAGATCAAAAGGTAGACGTAGTGACACGCTGTAAGCCCAAAATTACATCATAGGGACTGTACTGTCTTGATTCAGGAAAAACCGCAGTAGACCTTCATATTCCTACGGGGGGAGAGGGAGAGAGAGAGCAGATACTAGTACGCAGATAGGACGTAGGCACACCGGTACAAGGCATACACATTGGTTAGGGTGCAGCAAACTGTACGCTTAACTCTTGCTAAGTACAGGTGTGTGTGCGACTATTTGCCGTACAACGGTGTCCGTTACATCAGAACTTGTAGGCTAGGGGGGTTGCTGTGTTTTCACCTGAATTGGGATTGTACCGTTCAGGCGGTAGGGCAGTTTACGCTAGGCGCAAATAAATTGAGGCTATCAGGGATATACTAACATCTACCGTGTCCCCGCCAACGCCCTAATAGGAAGTTACCCGGACTACCTGGGTGACTAAAATTCTAGATAGGAGCCAGGATAGCTATTAGTACCCGTACGCCTACAGTAGTAAACTAACACATCTCTTCTTAGTATCAGGGACCTGGTACCTAAAATTGCCGAATTCTGGGCGTAGTATTAACCTTATGCCTGAATTTGAGTCCTGGAAATACGCAAGAGGGGAAGGAACCTTACCATTCGTGAGTATTGGACCTACAAGTTATAAAATTAGAATATTCGTAAAATACACACCGTACCCAGTAATTATATATGTGAAGGAGCAAAACTGCTTTGACCGTTCAGAATTAACACACGCGCGTTAGAAATTATTTACACCTCGAAATATATAAAATTAACTTTCGTCCTTACTGCACTTTGCTCGCTAGTTAGACATCTCCAAATCTGCTCTGTACCTAGCTAGCGTCCCTTTGCCCAACCATATAAATCACACCGCGGCAAAGTATACGAGCCTCTTAGTCCGTCAGTGAGTCAGCCTGATTTTAGGATTCGCTGCGCGGGATTTGTTTTATCGAAGTTTGTCTGCTCGTAGACTGTTTTCTGCCTCACCGGTTAAAAGAGATCGATACTGCAATATATTCGCTTACTTAGGGTTTACTGTTTTGGTGAGAAGGTCGGATTTATGATTTGATTTACAAACTTTACAGTAGGATATTGCAGGTATTGTTACCGTCTCTTCCGATAGTAGGAATAGGCGTATCTCTCCAATTTAGTAGGAATATGTTTTACTGAACTACGGTTCGGTAGGACTAAAGTTTTTGAAAAATTTGTATTTTGAGGTAAAAATTTATATTTGATTAGCTAAGTGCTAATATTTTGAAATAAAATTTGATTTGAACCGCGTGTAAAATTTTTTGGAATTGAATACCGGTGTTTAAAAGGGTTTAAATACCATATTGTACCGGTACAAAATTTTCGTAAAAGTAAAACCTAACTCTTTTGTTTTTCAGGATTCAGAACTCATTTCTAGACTGTAACGGGAGCAAGACCGTGTTTAGCAAGTTTGGGAGATAGATAACTCAACAACTTTGGTTGGGAAAATCGCGTTTCGTCCGCAACGTTAAAAACGGAAAGGTTCACGTCCGGTTTGTATCTGGGAATCTGTTTTTCTGGAGAATTATTGGAGTGGGTGAGTTCGAAAAGTTGCATAAATAAGTTAGGCATTACCGTATTAGTTAAAATTATTGTGGGTTCCACTGTCTCAAGTATTTATGCATTCCGTATGATTTCTTTGTTCATTGCTGAATTAGTCCGTATTATTGTATTTAATTTACCTTTTGATAACGCATATCGTTATCCGATTTATTTGTTATAAAATTGGCCGCTAGGCTAATTTTATTATATACTTATTTCGTGACATTTATTTGCTGTAAAATTGGCCGTTTAGGCTAATTTTATCCATCTGCTATAAAATCAGCCGGTAGGCTAATTTTATAAGACTGTAATTAGTACCGTTTAGATATAAATACGGTAAACTCGATACTTTGACACTCACTTTACTTGACTTACAACTACCGAAATGAGTGACAAACAAGACTATACGAAGAACACACAAACCGACTATGACTCATGTGACGCGGATAAGTCAGCAGCGGAAGAACAACAGGGGAAGACTCGCGAGCCTACCGAACCTACACCGTGTGCGTCACCAGTACATCCAACGGGAGTACCGGATGCCGTAGTACGAGGCGACGGCAGGACCGAGGACTTTCTAACTGTTCCGCAACCTAGATATAGGGAAACGGAAATGGTAAGTTCAGCAGGAAGTACAGAAAGTGTGGTTAGAAGCGTCGGAGGTTACATGGCGCATATAACCAGGAGTATTGGAGAAGGCCAACGCATATTAGATGGGTTGACCGCTCCGATGTCTCGATTCGAGTTCTACACCCTCCAGGTTAGAGTACAGAGTAAAGTATATAAGTCCGTAGATAATCTAGTTGGCCTACAAGATCTAGCTAGACAGAGACAGGACATGGATACTCAACTTAGAATCCTCGAGAAACTAATGATCACTAGAGAGAAACTGATTCAGTTTAAGTCGACGATTAGACAGATACAACAGGAACAAGCGGACCAGTTGATAGGTGAGTCAGTTTCGGACGAATTATTACAACCCGAGGAAGAACAGGAACTGTACCGACTGGATGGACAATTGAAACACCTGACGGATCACTTGCGCATGTGCGGCGAAGACGTCGGGGATTGGGAAACCGTGCCGGAGGCTACGAGGGAAACTTCGCTCGCACAAATCGAATCAGCACAGGGAATACTAAATCAATCGCTGGTAAGTATTCGTAGCGAAATCTGCGAGGGAAGTATGGTCACGTCAGAAGTTGCTCGACAACAGCAAGAATTCTGCCGACAACGACGAGAAATGGAGGAACAAGCTCAACTTCTAGTGATGCAGGCAGCAGTAGAGGAAGAGAAGCTACGCGTTGCGAATATAGCGAGAATCTCTCATCTACAGGAACAAGCTGAATTAGAAGCAGCTGAAGTAGAAAGGTTAGAGGTAGACATTGCCCGACAAGCGGCAGCGGCAGCGGCCGAGTCAGAGCGACAAGCGGCAGCGGCAGCGGCCGAGTCAGAGCGACAAGCGGCAGCGGCAGCGGCCGAGTCAGAGCGACAAGCGGCAGCGGCAGCGGCGGAATTAGAACGAGACAGGTTAGTTTCGGAAGCACGGGCCGAAATGAAAACACGGCAAATAAAAGCTCAATCCGCCATACGACAAGCAGAATTTGAGGCGCAACAACGACAAACGGAACAACGAGAGAAGACAGCTAAACTTCATTTCGAACTTGAGAAGAAGGCGAGAGAATTAGCGAACGCTGAGGAAGATCTGGATCAAAAGGCCCGCGATCGATCGATGAGATCTCGTGACGGACATGATTTGGACCAGTTAGAGGTAAGACATCGCCAAATTCAGGAACGGAAGAAGGAAGGAAGCGTAGGAGCACCCGGACGGGAACGGCAATTAGTAAAAGACGTGTGTCAACGATTCCCACAGGTAACTCATATGTTTGCACCGGTTACGACTAAGGAACCTGTTTCGATTGCGGGTAGTAGTGATATTTCTCCTATCCATGGTGCGACGGAACACAGGTTTGTTATTCCGAACGAGTTTATACCGCCAAGAGCAACGTCGTCGCCTATTCCGAGAGTCAAGGTAAGTAACCCACCGATTACAGATCGTAGTAGTTTATTGACCGGACCTGCGCTACTGACGACTAAACAGGTGAGTCCACCTTTGACGCCAAAACCCGTTACGCACTACGATTACCCCATGACATTTCGGCCTACGAGGCCTTTGGATTCAAACGCGGTCGTCCGACCACCATTCAATCAGTTTACGTCGCAATCTACGACTTCGAGGAAGACTTGTGAGCCTACCGAACAACGGAGAACAGTGGAGACGCGACCATTCAACCAGTTTACATCGCAATCTACGACTTCGAGGAAGACTTGTGAGCCTGCCGAACAACGGAGAACAGTGGAGACGCGACCATTCAATCAGTTTACATCGCAATCTACGACTTCGAGGAAGACTTGTGAGCCTACCGAACAACGGAGAACAGTGGAGACGCGACCATTCAACCAGTTTACATCGCAATCTACGACTTCGAGGAAGACTTGTGAGCCTACCGAACAACGGAGAACAGTGGATACGCGACCGGTTCAGTTTACATCGCAATCTACGACTTCGAGGAAGACTTGTGAGCCTACCGAACAACGGAGATCAGTGGACGATGTTCCGAAACGAGCCGTTAGAATTCGAACGACGCAACGGACGCGAGCACGTCGACCACCATATCCAGATGATAGTAGTACTTCGAGCGAATCGGATTACCCGAAACGCGAGGTATTTAGAACAGGGGCGGCCGATGAATATAAACGCGAGCGTTCAGACAACTCCTTTGCAGACAATCCTCCACAGAATACACCAACACAGAAGGCGTTACAACCAACGGACGCAATTAGTACACAACAGTTCGCCGACATTCTGCGACCAGTTGTCAATAAGTTGGCTCAGATCGAGGAGCGTCTGGAGGAAGTTCAAACCGACAGTTCGAGAAATTCCGAATTCGAACACAATAGACACCCGAAGGGACCACAAAGACCGGTACCTTCAAACCCCACATCGTATCAGGGAAAAGCGCCCAGAAGGGAGAACATCAACCAGGTTACCAACCAAGGACGCGAAACTCTGAACGTTGCCGAGGAGATAGCGAAATTCGCAGCCAGACAGGGATTGCCGGTACAACAACCACCGAAGTTCTCCGGTAGCTCAAAACACTGGCATACCTTCGTAGACTATATTGAATCCCAGATCGCCGTGTGCGCCTTTACGTCACGAGAGAAGTTCAATTACTTGCTCCAAACGTTGTCAGGAGAACCTAAACGTTTGGCGGAGACTTTCGTTGGTGTACCGGACGCTTTCGAACTAGCGTACGATCGTTTGACTTCGATATACGGAGGTACAGTGAGTATGGCCAGGTCAGTAATAGAAGAACTCTGTAAGGGAGGGGCTATCACTAAACCCGTCGACTTACTAAAACTGGCTGACGAGATTAAGAACGCTATCACTACCTTAAGATCAATTGGACAACTTGATTACGGAAATACCCCCACAGTTACCTAAAGAGGTGAGGTCTATATAGGGGTGACTGTAACAGGCGGCGGCGGACTCGTGAGGGTCTGGGGGCACGTTAAATTGGGGTATATAGTGCTAGGGAGATACTTAAGGCCCTCGTGTCTAGCGAACCATGAATTGCCATGGTGCCGTGGTACCGTCTAGTCGGCCTGTTGCCGTACTGCCAGTCCTGTACACAGTAGGGGTGGTGGCATGGCGTGATTTGTGGTTCATGTGGTGTGAACTATGTTTTGTATGTGGGCGATCAGTGGCAGTTTGCTTGGGGCTTGGATGGTTCCATTGACCGTCAGCTGTTCCGTTTTTTTGATACTATATGTTATTGTCTCCATGTTCAGCTGATTGGTCTTTGGTGGCATTGGATAAACCGTCGGGTCTTTGAGTTTTCTGTTGCTGTGAGTACGTGAGTACACGTGATTGTATGTGTGGCCACTGCGAGTGGGTATGGGAACCCTTGCCAGTTGGACAAGACGCCGCTGGTATTAGTAGGACCATACTTTACTGCACCCCAGCATACTTTGTGCACACAAAGTTATTTTGCCCTGACGGCAAAGTAAGGTACTCTCGATTTGCCTCCGATCGATACAATTTGTCCCTTCTGATTTTGACCCCGATTTTGTCTTTACCCGATTATGTCCTCTGTGTGTGCATGGTATGTGTCAGATTTGTGTTTACCGTAGTGTACTTGATTTCGTGAACATCTGTTGAGTACACGTGTACAGGACGGGTAAGTGGTTACTTGTTTCTAGCTTTCGAGCTAGTCAGTATTGTTGAGGAACGGTGTCCCCTCAATACTGCCGGCGAGGCAGGTGAAAACGTGTCAATATTCCATGTTGGGTAGCGCAAGCCCACATGGGACAAGACCGTCGGTTAGGCCCAAGGGCGACCTTGGTGCTCGATCGCTATCGACTGGTCCACCTGCCGGTTGACTCTTTGTTATACTTGGAGTTGGCTCAATGTACAGTCAGGCCACAGTAAGTTGACAGTAGCCGCCCATCTGGCTACACGTTCGACGAGCTGTGCTGGTGTGATCGGGGGACCGAAAACAGAACCCGGGAAGCATCAGGCCACCCTCCGGCCCGGTCTGATAATAACATCTGTCGGACTGGCCCCAAGGGTGGTGGAAAGGTGTCCGCCTCATGGGTGCGCCTCGGAGTCATCAGAGAGGAGCCCAAAAGGACACAAGCGTTATTAAAGATAATAGGACGACTCCACCATCGACTTCGTCGGGAGTGGAGGAAGGTCGAATATCAGCGAGAGGAGCGAGGAGGATTCCTGAAATTAGAAGATGTGTACCTTTTAATATCCAGGGAGGCGGTAGTAGAGACTCGATCTAACTATACCGACCAGCACATCGTGGCAGAAGGGATCACACTGCCATCCTCCAACCGACAAAAACCCCAGACAACATCCACAAAGACGGCCACTTACGCCACACCGACGGAATCACGACAATTCTCAGACGGTAATAGAGTATCTGCGCCCATTGGAACGAAACAGACGAGACAGCAACTCAGCGCCGACTTCAACGGATGCCAATACTGCGAACATTTGGGTAAGCGGTATATTGGTCACAAGTTACGAGGTTGTCGACAATTTCGCGAGTTGAACTCAGAAGAACGACGGCTGCAGATACGGCCACTGGACTCTTGTTGGCGGTGTACGCGACACGGACACGTCCGTAAGGATTGCCCAAATACCGACACTTGTCCATCCTGTGGACGCAACCACGACGGTCTGCTCCACACAGACAGCCACACGCCGACGAAACGCTTCGCCAGGGAACACCCGGAAGCAGCAGCGAGATGTGATGCGGCTTACCGAAAACGGGAATCGAAAACGACTCCGACTTTCGTGACCCATATAGAGGATTGCTTTTCAGAACAATCCGGATCGTCGGACGAAGAATCAGACGACGACGAATATTCTAATGGAGACGAACAACCGTCAATCGCGCTCCTGACCACTGACCAACTGAAGGGATTCAGTGTAATCCCGATTAAAGTTACTGGCACAAAAGGGAGTAAGAGGATTTACGCGATTCTAGACTCAGCCTCATCTCACAGTTACGTAGATGAAAAGATAGCTGACGTAGTAACAGATCTTAGACAAGGTAAGCGCGTCAGTTATACAGTAAGTAGTATGCACGGACAGCGTGCAATACCAGTGACACGAGTTAAGTTGGACTTAGACTCTCTTCTTCCAAAATCGCAACACAGCGAGAGGGAGAGGTCTTTGTTGCCCTTTAGAGATCTAACCTTTGCGGCCACGAAGGACTTTAGTAACCTACTAGGTCCAGTGCCGGCACAATCTCTAGAGGACCGTAAGTATTTCAGACACCTTGGTGTACCCGAATGTCCTGCCAATTATAGATCGGTAGCAATGCTGATCGGGACAGACCAATTCAACCTACATCAGGTGTGGGAAACCAGACCATCGGCAGTTGTAGCAGGAAACGCATACGCCTGCAGAACGCCGATAGGGTGGTATACTCGAGCGCCTGTGCGCACACTAGACGTAAGTGACGAGGAAGACGATGTACAGAGTACATGTAGTTTATTAACTATAACTTCAATTCATTCCTTTTCACACGACGTGGACCATACTACCTTACATACAAAACATAACAGACGTGTAACTAGTATGATAAGTCACAAGGAGCAGCTAATCCACAAGGTGAGTTTAGAACTTGGGGAGAAGACGAGTCAGCTAGAGATTCCATCGACGACAGATGATAGGCTTGCGAGTCTACCTACCCCAACGACACCAACAATGCCCGTCGATACAAAGAAAAGGACGACGGCAACGAAACTAAAGAAAAAACCGAAGGCGAAATGGAAAGATATAACTTCAAAGGTCAAGAGAGGAAGACTTGCGAGCCTTTCTACACCAGACATATCGCCAGACGGTCAACCAGACATATCGCCAGACAGTCAACCAGACATTTTGCCAGACATATCACAAAATGTTCCACCAGACGTTAGTAACGCACTGACAAACAGTAAAGCCGCAGTTTCCCTATTGGAGCGGCCTTCTATTGACAAACAACCAGATACGTTACCAGACGTATCGCCAGACACACTACTAGACAGTCGACTAGACACTAGTAATGTATTGACTAACAATAAAGCCGCAGTTTCCCTATTGGAGCGGCCTTGTATTGACAAACTACCAATTTTGACACACTTGAGCAACCATAAGCATGGTGAAACCTCATGTATTGCAGATGTGGGTAGTACCTACGCTAATGTAAATACAGGTGTTACTTTGCGCTCAAGAGACATACCGAACTTACAACCTGTGGTGAGACCTGGGATTAATGTCGGCAGAAAAATAAGTTTACCGAAACCTGCTGACCCCATAGAGTTCAAACCACCATTAACGATCGACTTACAAAGTACCGACAATCAAGGTAAGAAGACAAAGAAGGACAAATTACTTGTAGACCCGGACGGATCAACAGTCAACAAGGGAATACTTACCGGCGGACCCGTGGGCCCTTCTAGTAATTCGAAACCTTCCAAGTTCTCCATTGACTTACCTGATGACGTCACAAATACTTATGTCGACCGTATTGTAAACTTAACAGATTCTTGGACAAACGCTTGCCGAAAATTAGCGTGGATTGTACGTTTTGTACAATACGTTAAAGGCAAACGTGACTTCACACGTCGACTTACATTGGCTGAGATTGACAGGTGTGAGATTAAATTAATTCGCCATTACCAACTGCGATATTTCGCGCGCGAATTCACATCTATAAATCAAGGTCAACCAATCAAGTCGTCACCAATACTGAGTTGGAGTCCGATTATTTATAATGGCTTAATTTGTCATAAATCTCGGCTTCAAAACATTGACTTTAACACAAACTTTAGGTACCCAATAATAATACCGCAACATCACGAACTACAACGTGCAATGATACTGGACGCACATTTACATCTGAAACACGCTGGAAGACACCACTGTCTTTCCTATTTACGTACTAGATTTGTATTAATTAGACCCAGTAAAGCATTAAGTTCAGTGACACGTACGTGTATTATTTGTAAAAAGGTACATTCTAGAATAGGTACCCAAGAAATGAGTGAACTACCACAAGCACGACTTCAAGCATTCAAACCACCTTTTACAGAGACTGGAATTGATTGCTTTGGTCCCATACATACGAAACGTGGACGTATACTAGTAAAACGCTGGGGACTGATTTTCACATGTATGTCCAGTAGGGCAGTTCATATTGAACGTGTGATGGATCTTTCCACCAACGCGTTTATACTAGCACTGCGGCGATTTATCGCTAGACGCGGACTAGTAAAATGCTTGTACTCAGACCAAGGGACAAACTTTGTTGGTGCTCGGAATGAGATTGCTAGAGCCTTTAAGAAATTAGATCATGATCAAATCTCAAACGAACTGCAACCTCACAAGATTGTTTGGAAGTTCAATCCTCCAGATAGTCCTTGGAGAGGCGGAGTCTGGGAGAGACTGATTAGATCTATAAAGACAGCAATGGCAAAGGTCATTCCAGTAAACCACATATTAACAGACGACCAACTGACAACATTGTTTGTTGAAATCGAGGCAATACTAAATACTAGACCAATAGTATTAGTACCCGATGACAAACAATCTCAGTTTGCTTTGACACCGGCACACCTGCTAATGCAGGCACCGACGACTTTGACACCGATTTCTATTCCAATAGAAAGCGACAGCTACGGTAGAAAAGCGTGGAAAATCACGCAACTACTGGCTAACAAATTCTGGGAAATATGGCAAAACCATTATTTGCCCTCTATTTCTGCCAGAACAAACTGGTACAATAACACCCGCGCATTAAAGCCGGGAGATCACGTGCTGTTGGCAGAAGTGAATCTAAAAAGACGCTTCTGGATAACAGGTGTCATTTTAGCCACACATCCATCTATGGATGGAGTGACAAGAACTGTGACGGTACGGACAATTGACGGTCGTACAGTAGACAGACCGACTCAACGTCTCGTACTTCTTGAAGAGACTCGTAACGAGTCTGGAGACTACAAATCTCCACCTAATACTAATAAATAATTAGGAGTTTACAAATAGATTTCCACGTACCTGTACACCGTAGTAAGGACAGCGGTAGAATTCCATTGTCTTTATATGTGAACATTGAGGGTAGTACCCTTATGTGTCACATAGGAGCGGGATTTGTAGGTATAAGAAATGGAATTCTACTTGGAACTCACAATATTGAGACATTTTCGAAATTTTAGACAATCCATTTGGATTTAAAAATTTTTAAAATTTTCTCCAGTGAATAGATTTCAGGGTACAGTCGGGTGGAACTTAAAATTAGAGAAACAAGAGAGGAAGACTTGCGAGCCTTTCTTAAAATTTTAATAAAATTTTACACGGTCTTGTTTCAATAAGTTACGTCAAAATAGACTCCCCTATATTTATTACTAATTCTTGACTGCTTATTTTCTGATAATAGTTTGGGATCAAAAAGTGAGTATTTTAGACTCACGGCCAGTTTAGCCCAAATTCGTTTTTATTTCGGCAAAAAATTTTAGATAAGAAGCAGCGTGTCATTAAAGAAACCTTAGATCTTAGGCTATGGGTAGGAGGTTAGAGCGTTGTCGAAGCCCAAAAGGCAGACGAAACTCTCACGTCTCCTCACAACTAACCACAAACTCTGTTGTATTCCCTCTAGTAGTAATGATTATGTAACTACACCTCTAATTATGGAGAAAGGGATACAAAGAGAGCCGAGATGGGGATATGATATCCAAGAGGAGGCGGCAGCTTCATTCGAACGATTTGGAGCAAAAGACTACACTATATTTGGTATAAAGGAATTATCAGAAAGTACAGCGAAGCTCGCAAAGACAGCAATGCCTTTACTCGAGCAGGATTTAGTATATTTCGAGACGTGTATCTTCGCTGTGCGGGATCTCTTATCGAAAGACCATCTATGTTTACATTGTTACCCTATGAAGGAGAACGTATCGTGGAGATTACGGATGAATCACGGCAGACGCGTGCGCCTATCGGTCACCTTGGTGATGAATTCGAAGTAACTACTACGATCGCCGACGATCCTTTAGAGGAACTTCTTGAGATAGAAAGGAACCTCCCGAAGAAATCTCAGACGGAGATTCGACAACTTGAAGCAACAGATGCTATAGTTTGCCTACAACCTTCAGAAACCTACCAACCCATAGACCCAGATGATTACGATTATAGTATGGGAGGAAGCGCTCGACCGATTGGAGATCTTATATACGAACGAGTGTGGTACCCTGCTAATACGATGTGTAGTAAATGTGGCGTCGCTGGACATCATATGGCAAAGTGCAGTGGAAAACACATTACTACGACTCAGCTAATCTGTGGATGGTGTGGGGATCAAGGGTCTCATACCTTTTATACTTGCTGGAGATTTATGGCTCAATGTACTTACTGCAATATAAAGGGACATCGAGCATCTGAATGCCAACTGAGAGACATACCTTATGAACACGAATCTGTAAAACTTGTGAGGAAGTTATTTGATGAGTGGGAAGATTTAGCCGATGAACATGTATCGGCACAGAGAAGACGGTTTCCGATGAGAGCGCATCTCGGATTTTGGGCGGTAAATCCCCAGACGATGATGTCGGAAGGATATATCTCCGCTATGCCTCAGTACGACGAACTTATCGAGGTTGTTGATATTTTGCCCCACGACAGCGGATTCCGAGTAGTGCGCGAGTATCTGTTACAGATTCACCCGGATAACAAAAACACGTGGAATTTTCAGAAAGTCGTAAATCGTATCACGTATGGTGAATTTGATCGTTTCCGAACCGAAAAGCGGAATAAAGGAGCTTGGTTAACCGTCGCATGGGCGTACCGAGCCGCGTTTTACCATAAAATTATTAGAAGAAAATTATTAATGTAGAAGAACGTAAGGGAGTTGAGCCGACTATTCGAGTTACTCGGGATACGGTATCACTTCCAAGAGAACCGGTAGGAGGATCGGGACATACACCAGCTGATCAACAGGGGGCGCAAGCTACTCTTGGGTCTGCGTCGTCCGCTTCTCACGCGTTCCCAGACGTTCTACCGACTGTAGTGACAACTGATCGGTCACGAGGAATTGGTCGAGGTTTTGGGATGCCAAATAGACGAATTTGCGAGGAAATAGTTGCACCGTCTCTCAACGTCCCAAGTAAACCAGTGACTCGCTCCATTAGTCCCATATCGCGAGCAAAGTCACCTGTGCGCAGTTTTCGAGGACGCGGCAGGGCTCGATCTACTAAGCGATAAAAGGGAGGGCAAGGGTGGACGGAAGACTCGTGAGCCTTTCTTATGATTTGTGATTTATTTGAATTATATGTTTTATATTTAGAAAGTTTTTGCTTATTCCAAACTTATGCAATTTGTATTGTTCCGAATTTATGAAATTTAGAAAGTTTATATTTAGAAGGAACTTATATTTGAAAGATTTATGTTTCATATTTGAGATGCAAAGGTTTATATTATTCTAAACTTATGCAGTTTATATTTATATTTAAGTAAAGACTTATATTTAGTAAAACTTATATTTAGTAAGAATTTATATTTACGTGATTATTTCGAACTTATGCAATTTATATTATTCCAAACTTATGCAATTTGTATTGTTCCGAATACTATATTTTATAAGCAGTATTTGTATTTACAGTGTAAAAGAGAAAGTTTTATAGACAGAAAATTTTGTGCTCAGAAAGACTCATATTTGTAATTATTCCAAAACTTATGCAATCTACATTTAGGTACGAAAGTATTTGTAATTACTTGAATTTATGCAATATTTGAGATGCAATAGTAGATGGAAGACTCGCGAGCCTTTCTTATTGTTTTCATTTATTTGTATTTGTAATTGTTTGAATTTATGCAATATTGAGATGCAATAGATTTATATTGGTGAATTTAATTTAGATTTATATTGTACTTACTTAGTAAAGCCTTAAACACGTAAAGTTTGAATTTGTAATTATTTTGTATCGAATCATTACGTAGAAAGGAAGTATTGTTTGAAACTTAATTGTAAATATGTAAGTACGCCCTAAGTATTCTATAGTTTGATTGATTATTGGTGAAAACCGTATATTTTATGCACGATAATATCCTGTTTTCATGGAGCGGTATAGAATTATATTCCCTAAATGCCGTGGATTTTCAAAAATTTTATTTTATTCGAATTAACTTTGTAAAGATTGCTTTGAGTTCTCATTCGTATTGGTTCTATCTATTATGCATCTATCGGTCAGGTGGTTCAGTAGCTCAGTTGGTAGAGCGTTGGAAATTATAAGTGTAGTAGGTATCGAGTTCGAATCCTAGTAAGTGCGAATTATTTTTTGTGCAGAATTTCAACTCATTTAAATTAACCGCTACAAATTAATTGCATTTATCTGTACCAATAAGGCTGTAGTTATTTGATTGTAACCAATGTCGTGCAAGTTATATATTAGCTGGACCAATAAGCTATCTTTAAAATCTTGTTAGAATTCATAGAACAATCGAGAATTTTCTCGATTGATTGCGGCACAAATTTAGTATATAAAGGTGCGATTCGTTCATTAGTTATCAATTACTTCACTATTCTCAGATTTATTCTGTCGTGCTTAGTTTATTCTCAGATTACATTGTATTATAATTGTGTCTTCTGTAATAAAGTCAGAATATTCTCTCAGCCTTTCTGTTTTACTATGGTTTCACTACGGTGAACAAACTCAGGGACAGGATGGCCAGCTAGAGATCGGGCCGCAGCAATGAACGGGAACATCACAGGAATGTAGACGAGAGACGACCCGCAATACCATTTAAAGTTATTCGCCCATCGCCTGAAAGGTTAGACAGCGTTCGATCCTTGCTACCTAAGTGTAAGACAAAAAGATCAAAGGTAGACGTAGTGACACGCTGCAAGCCTAAAATTACATCATAGGGACTGTACTGTCTTGATTCAGGGAAAACCGCAGTAGACCTTCATATTCCTACGGGGGGGGGGGGGGAGAGAGAGAGCAGATACTAGTACGCAGATAGGACGTAGGCACACCGGTACAAGGCATACACATTGGTTAGGGTGCAGCAAACTGTACGCTTAACTCTTGCTAAGTACAGGTGTGTGTGCGACTATTTGCAGTACGACGGTGTCTATTACATCAGAACTTGTAGGCTAGGGGGGTTGCTGTGTTTTCACCTGAATTGGGATTGTACCGTTCAGGCGGTAGGGCAGTTTACGCTAGGCGCAAATAAATTGAGGCTATCAGGGATATACTAACATCTACCGTGTCCCCGCCAACGCCCTAATAGGAAGTTACCCGGACTACCTGGGTGACTAAAATTCTAGATAGGAGCCAGGATAGCTATTAGTACCCGTACGCCTACAGTAGTAAACTAACACATCTCTTCTTAGTATCAGGGACCTGGTACCTAAAATTGCCGAATTCTGGGCGTAGTATTAACCTTATGCCTGAATTTGAGTCCTGGAAATACGCAAGAGGGGAAGGAACCTTATCATTCGTGAGTATTGGACCTACAAGTTATAAAATTAGAATATTCGTAAAATGCACACCGTACCCAGTAATTATATATGTGAAGGAGCAAAACTGCTTTGACCGTTCAGAATTAACACACGCGCGTTAGAAATTATTTACACCTCGAAATATATAAAATTAACTTTCGTCCTTACTGCACTTTGCTCGCTAGTTAGCCATCTCCAAATCTGCTCTATACCTAGCTAGCGTTCCTTTGCCCAACCATATAAATCACACCGCGGCAAAGTATACGAGCCTCTTAGTCCGTCAGTGAGTCAGCCTGATTTTAGGATTCGCTGCGCGGGATTTTGTTTTATCGAAGTTTGTCTGCTCGTAGACTGTTTTCTGCCTCACCGGTTAAAAGAGATCGATACTGCAATATATTCGCTTACTTGGGGTTTACTGTTTTGGTGAGAAGGTCGGATTTATGATTTGATTTACAAACTTTACAGTAGGATATTGCAGGTATTGTTACCGTCTCTTCCGATAGTAGGAATAGGCGTATCTCTCCAATTTAGGTATGACTTTGAAAATTGATGTTTTTTTTGGAAATCGAAAGATATTTTGATAAATTATTGCTGAAGAACACCAATGAAATTAAAATTGAATTTATGTTCATGAAATAGCTAGGATATTGGAGGTATATTATTTCATGTAGATTAGATTATCGCACAAAACCTGCGTGGAACGTCAGGTCTAGCCTCACTTTTAACTATTCATGTTTTAAAATATCAAGTTTAAAATTCCACAAAGATACATAGTGCTAGGTGTTAAAATTAAATAAAAATTGTTATAATTAAATTAATTAAAATATATCTGTATATTTCCATTCCTATATATCTCGCGCAAATAGTTGGACTAGAGTTGGTCTGCTGGTCAATGGCTAAGGATTCGTTGCGCTTCCGAAAAATTCGAGATGATGTCGATTCTTTCCCTGATACCATATATTTGGGAGTTGAAAATTTATCTTGCAAAGTCCAAATTGACAATTGTATAAGATCATTCGGAGTTCCTAAATTAATTGCTTGAGACTGTAATCATGAAGTATGAAGGAAGATAATGATGGTGTTCCATGATTTCTTTCTATGTGCTTATAATACTAAGTTAAGATACTGTCCGAAATAATTATTCTAACATAACATTTGGTATTTTGCAACACCTCTGAATTATTCTCATCACATACTGATTTGTGTCCTCGGTTAGTGTATTGATCCCGAACAGTGCATGTAATACTTGTGCTCAATATGTTGTTGCCGCTGTGAAGCAACCGATGCAATGTCCTTTACAGAACATCCATCCAATGATCTCCTTTGAGTATCTGAGAAATGCTCTTGAGTAGATAGAAAAATAGTAGTGAAAAATGGGTAATGAATAGGCGACCCACAGCCTAGCAAGAGTTGTTATAGGTATCCTTCTTGCAGTCCATCCAATTGATCTGAAGCTTTCCCCTAGTACTAATATTAGACGGACACATTTACTGTATATTTCAATAACTCATAATTAGTGTGGAAAATTTTGTATCCAAGAAATTTTAAATGACTTGATTCTGCGACAAGTCTATTGGCCAGGTTGAGGAAAGCTGGCGCTTTTTCTTCAGATTTCTTACCATTGAACATCATCCAGTGCGTTTTTGTAAAATCCAATTCCATATCAATTTTATTCAAACGTTGCTGAAGCTCCTCTACATTTTTCTCAATGGCTGTTTCGGTTAGTCCGAAAAACTTTACAGAAGTAAAAGTGTCTGAGTCTGTACTCCCAGATATTCCCATTGGCGATATCTCCTTTGCAGAAGTGAAGGCTGCTGCAAAGAGCATTAAGACCAATCGTGCCAGTGGAGTAGATGGTGTTCCCCCTGAGGTCTTTAAAATACCTGAGTGTTTAAAGCTCATCTATCCCATCATAGTAGACATGTACCGAACAGCAAGAGTCCCACAAGAAATGAAAACAAATAAGTTGGTGCCAGTTCCCAAGAAGGGCAACCTAACACTCTATGGTTCTTTTCGGGGAATCTCATTGATCTCGATTGCTGCAAAGCTATACAATAGGATTCTATTAAATCGCATCAGGGATCCCATTGAGAGACTGCTCCGTGGGAATCAGAATGGGTTCCGTAAAGGTCGTGGGACCATGGAGCCCATTTTGGCACTTAGAAGGATAATTGAAGAATTATCAAAAAAGAAAGACAGGCATCTGGCTGTTATCTTTGTTGACTTCTTCAAGGCCTTTGATTCAGTCTCTCGCTCACGTATGTTCAGCATACTTTCATTATATGGGATTCCTGATGAAATTATTGCAGCAATCAGATCAGTATACGATGGTTCGACAACATTTGTGTCTACTGTTGACGGTGACACAGAACCATTTGAAGTGTTATGGGGTGTCCTCCAAGGAGACACACTTGCACCATTCTTGTTCATTATTGTGGTTGACTATGTTCTATGCATGTCCTTAGATCATCATAATGATGATGGGGTGATGATAACTCCACCTACTGGCTCCAGAAGTCGAGGAAATCCTGCCAAGTACCTAACTGATCTAGACTTTGCTGATGACTTAGGAGTACTCTCAGAATCATTAGAGGGAGCCCAACGGCTCCTCAGCTCATTAGAACATGCTGCTTCTAGTGTTGGTCTTTTTATTAACTCTAGAAAGACCAAAATTCTGACTGTTAACTTTGAAAGTCCTCAGCAAGTCTCTGATCGGATGAGCATAAGCTCAAAGGATGGTATGCTTGAGCATGTGGACGACTTCTGTTACCTGGGATCATGGATCCGGAAGTCAGGTGAGGACCTTCGAATACGTAAGGGAAAGGCATGGACAGCCTTGAATAGGCTTTCCAGGATTTGGAAATCACCGAGAATTAATCGGAAACTTAAGGTCCGATTATTTAGAGCAGCAGTAGTTCCAGTACTCCTCTACGGGAGTCCATGCTGGGCTCTAACTGCTGAGGACACCAAATCTCTGGATGGCACATTCACAAGAATGCTACGCCGGGTTCATTGTGTCAAGTACAATGCACACATCTCCAACCAGACACTATATAACATTGGAGGTGTCTCATTGGTTCCCCCAAGCTTGACACTAGAACAAAATCGCCTCCGCTTTGCAGGACATTGCTTTCGCCGTGAGGACCAGCCAGTGCATAATCTTGTACTTTGGCAGCCTCATGGAGTGAATAAGCATGGTGGACAGCCCATGACTTTCTTGAGACGCATCTTAAAGGACACTGGCCTTAAAGATGCGGATGATCTAGCAAATGTCATGGGTGATAGGGAGTTGTGGCGGTGCAATTTTGTTGAGAAGCCGGCACAGCATTCTTAAAAATGCAGCTGCAATGCAGCATGCCGATCCTAGTAGTAGTAGTTCGGTTAGTCCGAGTAAGATGAAGTCATCTGCATAAGAGAAACAGCAAGCTGTATGTCCTTGAAATATGCATAGTCCTCTACCATTCTTTCTGATCTCTTTTAATGTGTCTGCTAAGAAAAAAATAAATAATGACGGTCCCAAAAGATTGTGTTACCCCAATTCGAATAGATATACTTTCAGATTCAAGAAAACTCCCATACCGTATCAATATCTCTCCTGATTGGTAGTAGGCCATTATCACTCAGCATAAGTGATGATTTAATACATCCATAAAGTTTCTAAATAGGGTGTTATGTTATGCCTGACTTTGTCGAAGGCCTTTGCCACATCCTGTTGACAAATATACACATCAGAGCCTTATTTCCTGAAGTATTCGACAATTTCCAGAATGATAATCACCGTTACATCCGTACCAGACTTCTTCTGGTATGCAACCTGGTAACTGTCAGGTATTACATCAGTGAGGCAATTTGCGAGTATCACTGCTTCAAATACTTTTGCCAGAATGTTAATAGAACAGTCAGGCTGATAAGATTTTGGTATAATTGGGTCAAAACTTTCTCCTTTGAATATTGGTGTCAGTGTAGTTTTCAAGTAACGGTTGGGAGTGATTTACACTATGAAGCAGTACCTACCCCAATTGCATTTTCACCTCATATAATTTTTCTTATATTTTCAACTTTGGTTTTCCTGATAAATATTGCCGATTCACCTACACCTCTACCCTGGGTTGGGGATGGGTTAGCTGTATATACACATAGGAAATTAGCATCAAGATTACAGTTTTTGTTATTGTCATTGCTGCCAAACACATTTCGAGCTTAATGTGGTTCCAGCCAATAAATTAAAAAAAATTATATATATTTGTACAGTAGTTGTTAGTTTTTATGTATCGCGTATTAGTAGTTAGAAAATACCGTCTATATTTAGCACATTCCTTTATTAATAGAGTACGGTCTTTCAATTCATTTGAAAGTCTATTCAGTCAGTCAGTCGTTCATACATATCTACCGGTAAGTGTATAGGGCCTACCCAGTTCTTCAGTTCAGCCTATCTTTACTGTTCATAGTTTGCCTGAAGAGGGTCCCTAGAGGGTCGAAATTAATAGCTATATAATCGTTTTCTATATATATATTTGTTTAATATCGATTTGCTGTAATAAATATTATTTAAGATTATCATGAAGCCAACTCAATTATTTATTTCTTTGTTGATGAATTTCAGTTAATAATCTGATTGCATCTCACTTGTTCTTTCTCAATAAGCAGCACAAATAGTCTTCATCGAAAGCGGTTGGTTTAGTTTTGGAAAGGGAGTGTTCATGTTCAATGGTTGAGACATTCTGGAAATACTTGTCCCTTTGCATACATTGTTTTTGTTATTAACAGTTGCTTGATTTGTGTTTGAATATAAGACGTTGGAAGATGTGCTCCCTATGACTTGTGGTTTCTCCTGGTTTTTCCCATATGGGTTACTAGTTGGATTGAAATCGATGGCATGTATGTTCAGATCACTTTGTTTTTTGTTGATATTTATAATCACCCCTCTGATCCATTTACGCAATACATCACTGAGGTAGATCCTGCCCGAATTGATCTAAGGAATATCATGGTAATGCATACGCGTTCAAGCAAGTGTTGATACTGCAGTCAAATGTATTCATTTGTATAGGTAAAAAGGGCCTTGATGTAGTAATTGCAGACCATCTTCCCATGTATTTGTTCTTATATAGCCGCTCATCTGATACACGATTGTAAATGAAATTTAATACAGAACAAATCTCTTTGGTAGTTTTGCTTGGGTTTATATGCCCCAAAGAGCACATCCGTTAAACTTCCTTGTCCTTTACATTGGCAACATGGATAACCCAATGATTGTTTGAACACTCTGGAAATAGAAATTACGGCCCCTACTTTGTGTTCTGACATTTTTTCCTGAATTTTCATGAAGCAGTTAATTATGGATGATCCAACCCATTCTCTTGAGTCAAAGGAATTGAGATAATAAAGCTGTCCATTGGCCATCTTGTCGATTGGATTGCTATATCCGATGGCAGATAGTCTATAGCCAGATAACACTGGAGACTTGGCTGAGGTGGGTACTGACTATTTTTAACGGGAGATTAAATATCTACTGCATTTTTCTCATTATTACACTCCTTATCATCTTGTTTTGGGGCGCTGCATAATAAATTATCCAATGTTGTTTGTGTTGTCTTCATTGTATAGTTCACTCCAAAGGTATACCTTGCTCTGTATTTTTAGAACCAATCAGTTGTATGTACATCCTCTCCTCCTGTCTAGAACCCAGTGAAAAAATCGCTTAAAAATCGCAATAGATTACCACTCTCCAATCACAAAAGATGGTGAGGCGTTTTACTCCACCCTTGCCTTGGTCGCATCCGAAACACTTGTGATGAAACGCATTAATATCGCTTGCGATTGTGTACGATTAATCACATTCATTACACATGCGACTCCCTTGCGATACATATTGTATTATACAGTGACACCGTGAAAAATCTCATTAGATTATAATATGCGAATCACAAGAGATTGTGAGGCGTTTTACCCCACCCTTTGTCGCATCCGAAATATTTGCGATAAAACACAAAAATATCGCTTATGTGTGGATGACTAGCTGTCGATAAAGAATACTGATTGATTACTGTGATAGATATGTTATAAGACTAATATTAAGATAAGATTAATATACAGTATGAAGTGAAAAACTATGTAGTCTGGAAATATTGTTGGTGGGTTTGTGAGTTCTGCATTTAGTAATGGCATGTTGTTAATGTGACTGAATAAAATGAATGATACAGTACAATATGTGAGTACTCGAAAAAAAAGTAAAGTTTTTAGTTAGCATTTAGTTCAATAAAACTTTCACATATTCCGACAGGGTATAGAACTGACAGTAAAACAATGAATGAGAGTCAATAGTAGGCCTATAGGGGCAGAATAACTTTTGCTTGCTATAAACTGCTATAAAATTTGCTGCAATGATTTTATCCTTTGAAGTGACTATATTGCGTAAATAGTCCGTAAGTAAAGAGAAACCATGAATGTATAGTTAGTTCGTTAGTTTGTTATGAATATTGATATAAAAAGATCCAGACAAACTAATTCAAACGAGAAAGACACAAACCATGTAATGTACATAGTTAATTCGTTAGGTAGTTCGTTGGTTTGTTAAAGATATTCGGTTTGTCTTTTTGCCGTATGTGTTGTACATATTTGAAAGAGTTCCCGTAGCCTACCGTATCCTAACGGCTTTGCCGGTATTCAGGAAGCAGAATCAGTGCACTGCTAACCGCTAACGGTACTGTACCTGGCAACCTTTTTAAATTTTTTAAATAAAGTTTTTAAATAGGGTGTGATGTTATGCCTGACTTTGTCGAAGGCCTTTGCCACATCCTGTTGACAAATATAAACATCAGAGCCTTGTTTCCTGAAGTATTCGACAATTTCCAGAATGATAATCACCGTTACAACCGTACCAGACTTCTTCTGGTATGCAACCTGGGAACTGTCAGGTATTACATCAGTGAGGCAATTTGCGAGTATCACTGCTTCAAATACTTTTGCCAGAATGTTAATAGAACAGTCAGGCTGATAAGATTTTGGTATAATTGGGTCAAAACTTTCTCCTTTGAATATTGGTGTCAGTATAGTTTTCAAGTAACGGTTGGGAGTGATTTACACTATGAAGCAGTACCTACCCCAATTGCATTTTCACCTCATATAATTTTTCTTATAATTTCAACTTTGGTTTTCCTGATAAATAGTGTATTGCCGATTCACCTACACCCTCTACCCTGGGTTGGGGATGGATTAGCTGTATATACACATAGGAAATTAGCATCAAGATTACAGTTTTTGTTATTGTCATTGCTGCCAAACACATTTCGAGCTTCATGTGGTTCCAGCCAATAAATTAAAAAAAAATTATATATATTTGTACAGTAGTTGTTAGTTTTTATGTATCGCGTATCAGTAGTTAGAAAATACCGTCTATATTGTGCACATTCCTTTATTAATAGAGTACGGTCTTATAATTCATTTGAAAGTCTATTCAGTCAGTCAGTCGTTCATGGGTAATTCCATCCAAAGACAACAAATCGGTGTGGCACTATATCCCAGATTTCAAAAATAATTCTAATATATGTTGTAAGCATATGGTGCAATTGGAGCACAGGAAAAAAATTTACATCCACTTTTGTTTTGGTATTTGTCAAAATTGAACAATATATTATTGGCATTATTGTTGGTCTGGAAGGTCTGTCTGTTGGTCTGGAAGGAAGTTGTATCGGGAAGACGCCAAAAATGTGTCTTGGATGTAGTTAATATAATAATTATTCATTTAACAAAGAATTGTGAACCACCGGGTTTGTAGACCTGTTGTGCCGGCACTTTTCATTTTACTAAAATTTTGGAAAAATTTAATTTATGGGTATGTTTTGATTGCGAATTATTCAACTATCAATGATTGCTGTTTAATAAATATAAGTTATTATGTGCTACTCACATATATTAAATATATCTTAAGTGTTTTTTCAATTAAAATAGTGTGTAAATTGAAACTGTATTGACATTTGACATGTTAATTTCGTGAAAAACACCAAAATCAATAAAGGTCTACATATATATTTCTTTCTGAAAACTTGCATGGTGGTTCGTTAGGCAATTATTGGGGAGCCTTGTAAATTTCAACATTCACCCATTATTAGTTTTGGTTTTATTTAATATTTAAGAATAGGACCGGCAGGTTTAATTTAACTTCTTTCTCTAAGGCACATTCAACTTCAGACATGTCGGCTTGTGTTTTCTCAACGCAAACCAACTCTTGATTGGCATATAGATTCTCAGCATGGGACTCCTGTAGCTGCAGTAGCGGGCTGGCTAAAACGTTACAAGAAGTAATGTAAGGCTAGGCAATAATGTGGGGCGAGACACGTATGGCGAGCCATCAGCGAACTGATATAATTATACTATGGCCGTTTCTCAAAAGTCTGTGTGTGACGTGTGTGTGTGTGTGTGTGTCGGTAGCCATAAATGTCGGAAGCCATAATCGAAGTTAATATCTTCAGTTAAATTGTATGGTTGAATCGAATTATTTCGATTCTTCTATCGGTAATTAATTATTTAGGGGGGTAACATTTATCCCATCTGGTATACAATTAACATGGGTAGATTCGCCGTGTCCCATTCTATCAAAGTCTTTACTTTATACTCGAGATTAATGTCAAGTTTTATAGTTATTTATTGATTTACAATTAAAATTGCATTTTTATCAATTAATTCACACGCAGGCTCTAACCGCCTAATGACAGTCAATACGGAGTAATTCCTTCCCGTGTCTTAGCAACGCTGAGAATGTCCTGTCCTGTTAGAGGCAGACTGCTGCTGGTTGGGGATGGTAGGATAGCATTAATTCCCTAAACATTCACTCACTCTCCATAGAACTGGCTGACGGGGGTGTGTGTGTGTGTTTAGGTATCAGTTATTCAATGACATTAATATTATTACTAATGAAGGAATAGTGCTCCTTCAATACATCAATTCATTGCCTGTGCCTACCAACGCGTGCTCCATAACATAACAACATATATCCTTGATTTCCATCACCTCTCACCACAATTATTATTAGTAATTAAAAGTTTCAATTCGGTTTGTCGTTCCGTTATCTGGTTATTCAGTTATTGCATTATTAATAAATAAATGTTTTAAAATATATCTTACGAAATATGGTTAATAATTAAAACTTGTCGCTAACATTCTCACTATGGGGGTTTTAAGGAGTGCTGATTACATTTCTGATGTCAGTTTTCACGTTTACATAAATCTAGTCTTTCTGTCTGTCGGTCTTTCTGTCAGTCAGTCTGTCAAAACATAAAAGAGAATTCAAATTAACTAACATTCTCGCTATTGGGGTTTTAAGGGGTGCTGATTTCATTTCTGATGTCAGTTTTCAGGTTTACATAAATATAGTCTGTCTGTATGTCGGTCTTTCTGTCAGTCAGTCAGTCTGTCAAAACTTAAAAAATAATACAAACTAACTAACATTCTCGTTATGGGGGTTTTAATGGGTGCTAATTTTATTTCAGATGTCAGTTTTCACGTTTAAAAAAATCTAGTCTGTCTGGCTGTCGGTCTTTCTGTCAGTCAGTCTGTGAAAACTTAAGAAAGTATACTAACTAACCAACATTCTCGCTATGGTGGTTTTAAGGGTTGCTGATTTCATTTTTGATGTCAGTTTACACGTTTACATAAATCTAGTCTGTCTGTCTGTCGGTCTTACTGCCAGTCTGTACTACTGTACTGTGGTTGGCATTACGCCATATACCTAACACTAATAATACAGTCTACAATACAGCCTATCTACAGTACAGAATGGATTTTTTGCCACGAAGAGCAATAAATGTCATTAATACTATCCACCAGTATACCTACTCCAAGAGCCTTCCAATAAAACATGTATTCCAGCATGACGTCCACTGCACGTCTTCGTGCTGTCCATTGTGACGTGCAGTGGACGTCATAGGCTCTAAGGGGTTAAGCAACACGGTCCCTACTTCGCCCTGTCGACACCCCAGCCATTTTTCACCAATCCTTTTTTAGAGTTTTTTAATTTTTTTGGTATTGGTGAAAGTTCTACAACATTAGTAGATATGTTTTTTATGATAGCTAGTGTTTTTTTGCTCGCTAGTATTTTTTGAAATTATAAAAAATGTGAAAGTCCATGATATTTCAGGTTAAACTGTTGAAGAATATATTAATGACCAAAATAATTTCCAAAAATTACTAGCTAGTAAAAAATACTAGCTATATACCATTAAAAATCTACTAAGGTTCTAGAATATTCACTAGTATAAAAAAAGCACTCAAAATCACAAAAAATAAAGGTTAAAAAACTCATTCGGGACCCTTTTGCTTAAGGAGTCAAAATTGTAGAACAAATTCCCGAAGTTTGCGACGTTTGCGAAATTCGCGAAGAATCCGTCAGTTTCTGTGCCCTAATGGTTTCGTGACGAAACAATCAAATCTTACACACTTAACACACGCGAACTAATTTAATGTGTGTATTAGTATGCATGAATCATTAAATAGAAATTAAATTAATGAACGCTATTTCAACATGAAATCTACGGAATCAATACACAACACACGCACACTACTGAATTTAAAAATTTATATAGATTGCAACTTATATTTGGCTACCTTTTAGGCCTAAATGGGTGACTAATTTAATTATTCACCCCTATATATTTGTAGCCTTTTTAATTTGTGCCTCTAATTGAATCAAACATTAAACTAAAATATATGTCACAATATTGGTCTGTCGGTAGCTGGTCAATGAATCTCTCATAAATTTGTTAATTAGTCGCTGCTCAGTCATTGAACATTTGAACACGTGCTGCTCGAAGACCCCACAACGTGTTCACTCTCTGCTGAGTAAAGAGTGCTGATTCTTCTTAGGGGTGTGATAAGTGTTATTATCTATCTGTTTGAATTGATAATCTTATTATATTTATTATATTATTATATTTATTATATTATTATATTTATTATATTATTATATTTATTATATTTATTATATTATTATATTATTATATTTATTATATTATTATATTTATTATATTATTATATTTATTATATTATTATATTTATTATTAATTTTAATTAATTATCTATATTTTATTTTACTTTATTTATTCATATTTAATTTTAAATTAATTATTCATTTGTACTTTATTTTAAATTAATTAATTGTATTAACTTTATTATGCTTTAATGTATTACTAATGTATTACTATTACTAATGTATTATACTTTATACATTGATTTCTATTTTTAGATTAATTAGTTTTTATATTACTTACCGCTACTAAATGAGATCATTATTGGAAACATCTAACCATAGACTTGCAGCCTTATTTAGCCCTAGGGTATACAGCTCCCCTACTGGTAACTATTTTGGAGTTAATGTTAGCAAAGGGCCTAAACTTAAGACAACCTATCGCCTAGGTTACCAGTTACGCATGAATGAGCAATTTATCGGGGCCCCTCTTAAAATTATTTGTGCTGCGTCAGGATTGCCTCATTTAAGGAAGCCGCATCCCTATCGATAATCTAATTATGGTATCGCTAACCAATTTCAGTATACTGTATAATTAAATAGGGCCCTTTCCAATGGTCCTATTCTCAAAACAATCTAACCTACTATATAATTAATTACTTAAGACTGCGAGGTATGCGTAATTAACACATCTCATTTACCAGTATTCCTTAAAAACTATGAAGTTATATTGCTTAAGAGTTCTAAGGGGCGAGCCATGAGGCAAGATGTTTGAGACTTATTTATATATATTATTACTTAATTTTGACCCCCCAATCGGCATCTACTACGGCACAGGTCATATCTTTTGCGGAGACATAGAATAGTCTGAAGTTCCCCTGTCTGCCGCTAGAGGGCTTATTATCTGAAAATTAACATCTTCTCTAACTTTGCTATTTTCAATCCGCAAAACTATAAAGTTATATTGCTTAAGGGTTCTAAGGGGCGAGCCATGAGGCAAGATGTTTGAGGCTTATTTAGATATATTATTACTTAATTTTGACCCCCCAATCGGCATCTACTACGGCATAGGCTATATCTTTTGCAGAGTCACAGAGTAGTATGAAGTTCCCCAGTCTGCCGCTAGAGGGCAAAATGTCTCAAAGTGAAAACCATACGTTAGCCATGAATTGGTTACTAGGCAATAATACTGCATTTTGCAACGTTAGGCCTATTGCTGACCGAACGAAAACTGCCCTGGTTCATGCAGGGATCGAACCCATGACATACGGGAGATGTGAATTCAACGCAACCACTACACCAAAGTGGAACAGTAACCGTCGAATTTGTTCGTTGACGTTCGAATTTGTAAGACTCTCATTTAAGACCTGACACAGACTATGCCTCACTGAGGCATAGACTATGACTCACTGAGGCATAGACTACGCCTCATTGAGGCACTGAGGCATAGACTATGCCTCACTGAGGCATAGACTATGCCTCACTGAGGCATAGACTATGCCTCACTGGGGCACTGAGGCATAGACTATGCCTCACTGAGGCATAGACTATGCCTCACTGGGGCACTGAGGCATAGACTATGCCTCACTGAGGCATAGACTATGACTCACTGAGGCACTGAGGCATAGACTATGCCTCACTGGGGCACTGAGCCATAGACTATGACTCATTGAGGCATAGACTATGCCTCAGTGAGGCATAGTCTATGCCTCAGTGAGGCATATTCTATGCCTCAGTGCCTCAGTGAGGCATACTACTACTACTACTACTACTAGTCGGCATGCTGCATTGCAGCTGCATTTTTAAGAATGCTGTGCCGGCTTGTCAACAAAATTGCACCGCCACAACTCCCTATCACCCATGACATTTGCTAGATCATCCGCATCTTTAAGGCCAGTGTCCTTTAAGATGCGTCTCAAGAAAGTCATGTGCTGTCCACCATGCTTATTCACTCCATGAGGTTGCCAAAGTACAAGATTATGCACTGGCTGGTCCTCACGGCGAAAGCAATGTCCTGCAAAGCGGAGGCGATTTTGTTCTAGTGTCAAGCTTGGGGGAACCAATGAGACACCTCCAATATTATATAGTGTCTGGTTGGAGATGTGTGCATTGTACTTGACACAATGAACCCGGCGTAGCATTCTTGTGAATGTGCCATCCAGAGATTTGGTGTCCTCAGCAGTTAGAGCCCAGCATGGACTCCCGTAGAGGAGTACTGGAACTACTGCTGCTCTAAATAATCGGACCTTAAGTTTCCGATTAATTCTCGGTGACTTCCAAATCCTGGAAAGCCTATTCAAGGCTGCCCATGCCTTTCCCTTACGTATTCGAAGGTTCTCACCTGACTTCCGGATCCATGATCCCAGGTAACAGAAGTCGTCCACATAGCCATAGCTTTCCAGTTCGCTTCTTGAACTGGGTTCCAGCCGAAAACAATCCATTTCCAGAGATAAAATCCTGAAGATGGACAGAATTTCGGTTAACACTATTGCTATAGACCCAGGGCGATGTAGGTGATTGATGCAGACTTGCATTAAAGTCTCCCAGGAATGTTAAGAATGCATGCTGATCCACTCCATCAGTAGCTGCTTGTAGATTGTGGTAGAAATTTTCCACCTCCTCTACAGGGGCAACACTAGTTGGAGAGTAGCACACAATCAGAACCACCTTAGGAAACTTCTTAGCCAGTCTTCCAGAACATGAGAAGTGGCAACGGATGATGCGGTTAGAGATTTGGTCTATTTTGTCCAATGCTGCATGTGCAGTTGGATTCATCAATAGACCAATTCCACCATTGCCACTATCATCTGCTGACGCGAGGGCGAGTCGCCAACCGCCCCCCATGTCCTTAATCAGAACCTCATCAGTCTGTCCAGTCTGCATTCGGTGCTCTTGAACACCCACTGCGCTAAGAGAAAGCTTATCTGCCAAGGCAGTCAGCTCACCTTGTCGCATTGGGGACCCGAGTGTTAGGGTGTTTACTGAGGCTAGTCTAGTGACTTGCCTCAGATTCACCAATGGCTTTGTTGGTCGGGGTGGAACATGAGAGTAGCCTCCAACTCCAGAATCCCTCTCCCCATCACAATCTGGCCTCCCTGGTGACCCAGGGTTTGGGCCAGAAAGGTCATCAGGAAAGGGACTCAAAGAATTGTTGGCTGCTCTCTCTCCAGTAGGGGGTGAGACAGGCAGCCGGTCAGGAGTTAACTGACGCCTGTGAGGCCGATTGTGTCCGGTAATTCCACTGGCCTCTAGTGGCCGGACCTCCGCATTGCTAATGTAATCCATAGTGGGGGTTGGGGGGTGCTTTTTTGCCGAGTCAGCTCTCGGGGCAAATACCGCACCCTGGTTTGCCATTCCACAGGGTGGGTGTCGCAATGGAGTCAGATATGAGGCCCATCACCCATATCTACTCTGGCGCACATGACCCACCATTGGCTGTTGCAGCTCATCTGCTGGGTCATGCCCTGTACCCTTGCTGCCAGGTGCAGGTCGCAGTGAAGTGCTCTCAGAGTGGACATGAGAACACTCTACTCCTGACCAGCCATTGGTAGATCACCATCTGCCTGGTCAGGCCATATACCCCTGCAGCCAAGTATATGGGTCCTTAATCCAGGACCAAGGGCGTCCTTATCCCAGAACAAAGGGGGTCCTAGTTACAGGACCAGATTTGCCCTAGTAAGAGGGTCTATGCAGCTACAGGTGGCACCTCCTTTATGCTGCATGGAGGTGGCAAGTTTTCTTGATCAATGACCTAGAATACCTGACCTGACCTGTGAGGCATAGTCTATGCCTCAGTGCCTCAGTGAGGTAAAGTCTATGCCTCAGTGAGGCATAGTCTATGCCTCAGTGAGTCATAGTCAATGCCTCTACTACTACTACTAGGATCGGCATGCTGCATTGCAGCTGCATTTTTAAGAATGCTGTGCCGGCTTGTCAACAAAATTGCACCGCCACAACTCCCTATCACCCATGACATTTGCTAGATCATCCGCATCTTTAAGGCCAGTGTCCTTTAAGATGCGTCTCAAGAAAGTCATGGGCTGTCCACCATGCTTATTCACTCCATGAGGCTGCCAAAGTACAAGATTATGCACTGGCTGGTCCTCACGGCGAAAGCAATGTCCTGCAAAGCGGAGGCGATTTTGTTCTAGTGTCAAGCTTGGGGGAACCAATGAGACACCTCCAATGTTATATAGTGTCTGGTTGGAGATGTGTGCATTGTACTTGACACAATGTACCCGGCGTAGCATTCTTGTGAATGTGCCATCCAGAGATTTGGTGTCCTCAGCAGTTAGAGCCCAGCATGGACTCCCGTAGAGGAGTACTGGAACTACTGCTGCTCTAAATAATCGGACCTTAAGTTTCCGATTAATTCTAGGTGACTTCCAAATCCTGGAAAGCCTATTCAAGGCTGCCCATGCCTTTCCCTTACGTATTCGAAGGTCCTCACCTGACTTCCGGATCCATGATCCCAGGTAACAGAAGTCGTCCACATGCTCAAGCATACCATCCTTTGAGCTTATGCTCATCCGATCAGAGACTTGCTGAGGACTTTCAAAGTTAACTGTCAGAATTTTGGTCTTTCTGGAGTTAATAAAAAGACCAACACTAGAAGCAGCATGTTCTAATGAGCTGAGGAGCCGCTGGGCTCCCTCTAATGATTCTGAGAGTACTCCTAAGTCATCAGCAAAGTCTAGATCAGTTAGGTACTTGGCAGGATTTCCTCGACTTCTGGAATTTCCTCGACTTCTGGAGCCAGTAGGTGGAGTTATCATCACCCCATCATCATTATGATGATCTAAGGACATGCGTAGAACATAGTCAACCACAATAATGAACAAGAATGGTGCAAGTGTGTCTCCTTGGAGGACGCCCCATAACACTTCAAATGGTTCTGTGTCACCGTCAACAGTAGACACAAATGTTGTCGAACCATCGTATACTGATCTGATTGCTGCAATAATTTCATCAGGAATCCCATATAATGAAAGTATGCTGAACATACGTGAGCGAGAGACTGAATCAAAGGCCTTGAAGAAGTCAACAAAGATAACAGCCAGATGCCTGTCTTTCTTTTTTGATAACTCTTCAATTATCCTTCTAAGTGCCAAAATGGGCTCCATGGTCCCACGACCTTTACGGAACCCATTCTGATTTCCACGTAGCAGTCTCTCAATGGGATCCCTGATGCGATTTAATAGAATTCTATTGTATAGTTTTGCAGCAATCGAGATCAATGAGATTCCCCGAAAAGAACCATAGAGTGTTAGGTTGCCCTTCTTGGGAACTGGCACCAACTTATTTGTTTTCATTTCTTGTGGGACTCTTGTTGTACGGTACATGTCTACTATGATGGGATAGATGAGCTTTAAACACTCAGGTATTTTAAAGACCTCAGGGGGAACACCATCTACTCCACTGGCACGATTGGTCTTAATGCTCTTTGCAGCAGCCTTCACTTCTGCAAAGGAGATATCGCCAATGGGAATATCTGGGAGTACAGACTCAGACACTTTTACTTCTATAAAGTTATCAGGCAATACCCTGTCATTATTGAGGAGCTTTTCAAAGTGGGCTTTCCAACCATTGAGGCGATCGGCTGGTGATTCAGCCTTAACCTTGGTGGTTGGTTGGCTTTTCCGCCCAGTAAGCAGATTGATCGATTTCCATGCCTGGGATGATTGCCTGCTGTCGTCAGCATCATTGATGGCATCAACCTGTTGGTTTATTAGCTCCTGTAGATTAACAGAGTACTGCCTGTTCAGGGACCTAGATGCAGCTTTAACTGCATTCTTGGCCGCTGTAGTCTGTTTGAGTCGGGACTCTTTCTGCGCCTTATGAAGGTCATTTCGGCACTTCTGAATTTTGTTGTCAGTCCAGGGGGCCCTTTTCCTGTTTCGAGGGTATACAGGAACTGTTTCTGCAGCTGCTAACTTAACTGCTTCTGTAAAGGCAGTATAGCCCTCACAGTGATCTGCCGCCTCAGAGGCAAGAGCCTCATACCTGTTGCTCAGCTGTAGTGTGAAGCTGGATCTCACACTTGGCTGTTGCAACAGAGAGGACCAGTCATGCCGTGGCAAGGCAGATTTCGTTGTTCTGCTAGCACGCAGACTAAGTCTTACCTTGGCCACAATAAGGCGGTGATTACTGGAGAAGGGTCGAAGTGTAAATGCATTACAGTCTTGTATAGAGCTCCTGTATTTCCTACGAAACAGAATATGGTCTATCTGGGACTTGTGACCACTGGGTCCACTATGAGTCCATAGCTTTCCAGTTCGCTTCTTGAACTGGGTTCCAGCCGAAAACAATCCATTTCCAGAGATAAAATCCTGAAGATGGACAGAATTTCGGTTAACACTATTGCTATAGACCCAGGGAGATGTAGGTGATTGATGCAGACTTGCATTAAAGTCTCCCAGGAATGTTAAGAATGCATGCTGATCCACTCCATCAGTTGCTGCTTGTAGATTGTGGTAGAAATTTTCCACCTCCTCTATAGGGGCAACACTAGTTGGAGAGTAGCACACAAGTAGTAGGGTCTTGGCCGGCTCTGCGACAGTTAGACCACACTGACACCCATTGGGTGTCATATGACACCCAATTATCACCCTATGGGTGTCATTGGGTGTCATTGGCGCCAGACTGTCTGGGTGACACCTCCCAATTAGGCTAATTAGACCCTAATTGACAGGTGTCATCAATTAATTAGTACAATTAAACCCTAACAGGTGTCATATGACTCCTAATTAGGGTTTAATTCATTATCCTAATTAATCAGACTGATTAGCGCCCTGACACACAATGGGTCATCAGTGTTGTCTAACTGTCGCAGAGCCGGCTCAAGAGGGTGTCATAAGTGACACCGCAGCCCTTTTATTTATTAATACTTATTTATTTGTACCTAATTTTAATTAATTATTTGTATTCTATTTTACTTTATTTATTCATTTGTACTTTATTTTAAATTAATTAATTGTATTACTTTTATTTTATACATTGATTTCTATTTTTAGATTAATTAGTTTTTATATTACCAATGAGATCACTATGACATAATGTCTATTTTTAGCTCTATGGTTTATAGATCCCTTATCGTTAACTTTATAATCTTTCCTCTCGCGGCCCCTTTGTCTTCGTTATTCAATGTCGCCACTCTGCCTACCATTGAATAACATTGGGCAATCATTATCTCGCCTGATGTGACGTCATCAAAGCTGCTCTCTGATTGGTTTAATTATACAGTCTTTTCTCCCTCCTGTTCCCTGATTGGCTAACCCATTCTAGCCCCCTCTATAATAGCCCCCGTTCACCACATTCCCAATCATTGTCTCTTTGTTTTCCTGAAAAGTTTTAATTATTTTCGTAAAAGTATTTATTTATTTTTATTTCCTAAACGAGTTACCGGTACACAATCACAATGGCACATTCAGAAATCAGCTATTCAAGCAACGATCTGGTTTGCAACGAAAATCAGTTTATGCTACAAGACAACTCGTTTGGTCTATATTTCGATTTGGCGAACAAACTCTTCCCGTTAACGATAAATACAACCTTAAACCAACCCATCCCGATTCCGGCAAACTACGCGCACTTTATTTTCCGCGCCTGCTACGAACTTCACGATGGACAATATCAAACCCTCGATGATAATAAACTTCATTCCTCCAACCACGGTTTCAAACTTTTAAAAAGGGACAACAAAATAACGTTCAATCTAACTACTTCGCCCGAAACGTTTACGATTCCAACTAGTATAGTCGATTTTATTCGAGAAAACATCAACCAAGATGTGGCAAATCGTCTACTGGGTTTAACCACTCTCGTAACCTCCTTCTTCTCCGATGATCGCTTATTTGATTTTCATAGTATCGCAAACTCGATTCTTCTTCTCATCTGGAACTCGTCGACTCCGACCGAGGAAGAGGAGACTCGTTTCTTTAAACTTTTCGACAAGGATGTTCTCGCTTTCGGCGAGAAATTGAATGAGCTCACATGCTTTTTCGCCAATAAAGTCTCCTATTACTTTGGATTCAATTATAGAGTTGGCACCTATGGAAGTATTAACCCAGTGAAACCACTCGAGTTAATAAAGCTGGAAGACACGGTAAACAGTTCATGGATCACATTTTCCGTCGCCTGCGCAAATTTATTTCAACAATATGTAAACATCTGTCGCCCTTTTATTAATCCTACTACTCACCTTGTCCTAAAACCGGGCAATTGGGTTGCTTTTGACTATTGCACTTTTGGGTTTGTTACAAATATTCGGAACGAGCGCAATTTAGCGATCACCAATGGCTACAGGGTTGACGATGGAAAGGATATTGTTTCTTCTAGGGGCATGATTCTTCTTACACCAACCGAGGTCGGCGAATTGAAATGGTTCGATTCATCCATCGAGGATAGTGAATGTGTCTGCTACGATGAACTTAACGTCTACAAAGACAACATTTCCGAGCGAATATCGATACAAAGTTGTATCAGTGATTCAGAAATTGATTTACAGATAACCGAGAGAAAATTTAACGAATCCTTTACTATAGCTAACACGATGTTTGCGCTTTTGAAGACCTTTGACAGTTTAACCTGCCAAAATTAGAATGTCTTTTAAATGATATATATTCTTTAGCTTTATGACGAGTATTTGATACACTACATTAGCCGAATCCAGTCTATGCGCAATCATTCACCCGTTGGATATACCCGGGAGACTGAGTTCGGAGCTTAATGATTGATAGTGTAAGCCTACTGTATTATTCGACTGATCGTAATATATAATCTCTGACAAATATTATTCACTTTCGGGAAATATTAACAGTTCCTTTAGGACGTGGCGCTCTAAATATGTAAACAGAGTTATGACTTAAACTAGACACAACGAAAAGGCTATAGTTTCACGTATATGGCACATTCTTTAGGAGATGCTTTGTTATCAGTTACACTCATACACAATGCTGCACAATACTGCACACTAATCTGCCGACCTTCACTAAATTTGGTCACGTATAAAGAGAGCAACATACAATTTATGTCGGGCATATGAAATAGCATTAGATTCACTTCAAACCACTCAACATAGGTCGCAATCGTTTATCTGTAACCGGTCTCTCTAACCTTTAGTATATCAAGAAGGTGGGGTGTCTGACTATTGATCAGTATTCCGATATAATATTTCATCCACAAATATAATGAATAACCGACAGTAAAAGCAGTAATATTAATGTATAAATGATTATTAAGTGAATGAGTTAACTTGTGTAACTCGTGAGTAGTTAAGATAACAGATATACGTTCTATAATTAAGCCTACTAATGTAAGACTAAAGACTGAAAACACGGAGGTGCCGAAAGCCGATGTTCTTAGACTCTGGGCAAAAAACACAACACTGAACTACTGAGTTCTGTATACACCTCCAACACAGAGACAACAAACGCTCTGATTGGTCAACCGAACAACGAGAGAACAAAGAAACAAAGAAACGTCGACGTGGCAATATCAGCTGTTAACCGTCGTCATGGTAGCGACACTGTTTTCAAGAGTATCTAGCTTATCGCGTCACGAGATTGCGGATTATGTCCTCTAAAGTACAAATACAGTACAAATACAGAAGAAATGACTTTTATGTCCTCTAAAACACCAGTAAAGCAAGGACATGTCCTTTTTATGCCTGGCAAACCAACTACAGAGTACTTTAAGGGAAAATAACCGGTTAATGACGCAAAAGCTTTTACACCGCTCCCAGAAAATGGGATTTAAGTCTATAAAATATAACAAATCACAGTTTCTAAAATATAAAAATACTCTAAACAGTTAGTCTTTCTTACGCGGACGGCGTTTACGCAGTTTTTTGAGGCTAGTAAGAGTCCTTTTCTCTTTGGGGCGAGCCACTTTACTAGGAGGGCTGTAACTCCTGGGTGAAGGGTGCAATACAATTGCATCAGAAGGTTTCGGATTGCGATCGGTGTATCCGCCGGTCGAGGTACCTGGTTGATCGATATCAACTTCCGTGGAGCGAGGTCTAACAGCCTTTAGCGCGCGCCTCAGGACAGCAGCTCCTACGGGTCCTTGACGGGTTGTCTGGGCAATGGCGGTAGGCGGACCGTGGGTGGTAAGAAACTTCCTTGGTTTGATAGTTCTTTCCAGCTCGCGTTCTCGGGCTCGATATTCGTAGGGCCGTCGAGATACTTCCTGTAACTCAGGGTGCGAGTTGATAAATAAATCGCCATACTCCGGGTCTTGACGGATATAATTGATCAAATGGTATGAAGTAGTATCGTTAGGATTGACGTTCCTAAGGTATCTTCTAACAAATTTAGTGGAAATACACTCACCAACACGCTTCATTAGCTCGTAACTCGGTATGCGTGTTTTTTGTTCCACAGACGCTAATAAATAAGGATGGAACGCGTAAACTCCCTCGTAAGAGCGTCCAGGGTAGTATCGATGACGGGACTCACAGTGTAAATCCACGTTAGCTTCCCAAGCTCGGATGTAGCGAAGGGTAATCATTTCATCTACGCTCTCTAAATCGTGATTAAAGGGGCAATTATAACTGGCATGTCCTTTAAGTTGACAGTGATGGCATTGAGTCATAAATTGGGGGCAGACTGCAAAAATATGAGAGTTATTAATTCTGCAATACGCACAATATATCTCCATCATTGGTTGTTCATGGAAGTAGGAACAGGGTACGTCTGAGTCCATAGGAGTGAAATGGTCTCTCGATGCGCATAATCGACAACGTTTTCGAGAAACATAGTTAGCGTGTCGATAATCGTATGCGGTGAGACATTGTGGACCTTGATACCACTCTAAGACGTAGTCGTTATCGCTGCTCCGGGGCGCTGTAGGTTGAATCGCTTCAGCTTCTAAGCATATTGGTTCGTCTTCCAATTGCATAGCTGAGGTAGGTGCGGCTGTCTCCGCAAGCGGACCCACTGTCTGAACTTCGACGACAGAATAACCTGTGGGTATTCGGGGTCTTTGTATAACAGATGAGTGCAAGTTCTGTATACAAACGTCCTGAAAAAGGGCAAATCCCGCGCTGTTTAGTTTCTCCGCCGCTGAGTCTCTCAGGCTGAGTTTGGTCAGAGCGCGGTCCTTGAACTGACTATCAACGTTACGGAACGGAGTCAGAAAGCGCCTGAAACATTCAAAGCGGATGAATTTATTGTGTTCATCTAACTTGGCGAGTTTGGTTCCAAGTACTAAGGGATGGGCGCGTATGGTACGACTGCACACATCGGCTAGCCAACCGGCAAGTGCTGCGTTTTCAAAGATCGTGTATATAGCTAAGGAGGGACGAAGTGGAACACTCATAAAGCTATACACGGCGCCAGGTGTGGTCAATGGTCCATCAAAGTATAAACGAGAATAATGCTCTCCGTATACTTGTTGGTAATTTATAGGATTTCCAACCTTGAAATTCCATCCGTATTCTTGAAAGGCAAGATGTCCGATGGAGGTTCGTTGTACTTTGGTAATTCCGCTGGGTGTATTGGCATACATAGTGCGGAAGAAACCTCGGCCTTCTGCCCAAGGAGCAATCAGCTGAGTATCAACGAAGGGGTATGGAATGTTCTCCATATTCCGAAAGTCGTTCTGTAGGTCTCCATAAACAGCTGAGCCGATTTTAAGGATTCCTTCGTTAAACAGCATCTCGAGCACGGGTTGGGGTAACATCGATCCATCGATACCCATAGCCGGCTTGCGCTCGGTGTCGGTGACGTAACGCTGCGCGAGTTCAAATTGTCCATGTCGGAGTTTCTTTTGTATCTCAGTAAGAGTTTCAAAAGAATAATCAATAACGTCGGAACACGCTCGAGTAAACACGTGGGTAGAACCAGCGAGTCCTCGTATATGTATCATCCGCGTAGTTCCAAGTTCTCCAACCGGAACGCTACCTTCGTTATCGTAAGTGACAACTCCATACATCTCAATAACGTTAAGAGTTTCGTTCCAGTCTTTAGTGGCGTTTTCGAGTGTCATTCCCACAGGATGCCACAAGGAAGCACATTCGCTAGCATTAGGCAGGTCTTTATACTTTAAATATTATGTGGTATATGTTTCCACATCTCCATATCGTTGTATTCTTTCCTCCTCGAATAACACATCAAGATTCCAGGGCACTAAACGAGTTTTGATGAATCCATCAAGATTATACGGAGGTATTGTTTCTTTCTCTATTCTGGAAACATTATATGGTTTTCGAAACGAGTTTACTTTAACTAACTGATCCAGATGTTTTTGCAGTTGTTCGAGTTCGACAAGATCGAGAGGATTTATTAACAGTAGAAACTTCAGACTATGTGTAGGATCTTCCGGTTTTACCATGTAATATTGTTTGAGATTGACGTAATAAGGGTGATCTTTGATACCATAAAACGAGTCCGGTAAAGGTCTAGCGCGTATGTTTACATCGTGTACCATGCGACGGACAAGATCTGCTCTATTGTCCGGAGGTTCAACGAGTATACCATCGACACGAGCGGGTTCGATGGGCGGACGCTGCAACAGAGGAGCGTCGGCGATAAGATCGCGAGATCTTAGGTTGATATCAACCAGTTGGGGTTGTGCCGTCGCAAAAAGTTTGTCTCCGAAATGGGGAACCATCGAGGGATGAAGAATGGTTTTAGAGTAGAGATCCGTCATAAGGTTTTGCGCTTCGGGTTGAGCTAAAGCCGCTTCTTCTCTCTCATCCAGTTCTATATGTCTCTCCTCCAGCTGATTCTCCTCCGCTTGTTGTTGTAGACGCTCATCTAGAAACTCTTGTAAAGAGTAGGTTCGTCCACGTTCGATGTCCTCCTCGAGATTTTGTATTTCTCTATCGAACTGGGGTAAAGCTAATTCCTTCACCGCTTGGACTTGTTGCTGCAATTTACGCTTCTCCAAACAATTGTACGTTCCCTTTCCGATTTTCTGCTGAATAGCGTCTAATGCGTTTCGTACGACGCTCTCTTCGACTTCCGTAGCGGGTTGGATAGAGGTGAAGCCGGGACGGTTGTATGGGTTAAACGGTGATATTAGATGACCACGTCCCAATCCAGCTAGGTAGGGTTGACGAATGTCTCACGAGCCTACTACCGGAGTGCCACCGATCAACTGTTCGGGTAACACTAGATCTTTGAACAGTGAGTACAGTTCGGGAGGATCCGTGATACTATTAGGGTCAAGAGTTTGAGGTCTGACTGAGGAATGCGGAGGTCTGACCGAGTATTCCGGAACTCTGATCATCGGTTTGTTCAAGGATCGCTTGAGTCGAGCGACCGCAGGGGACACGTCGAACAGGTTTCGCTCGAAACTCCCGTAAGTATATCGTGTAAAACTGTGTTTAGCGCAACGTCTCCGCGGATGTTTATGTCTTTCCGTTTGCTGATTGGGTCTAGGGCATTCGTCGCAGTAATACCCAAGACGCATGTCCTGCAGAGGAAACGCGGGTGATCGTTCTCCAGTTTTACAATATTCCTCCATCTGTTCGAAGCTATCTGGGACAACAGGTAGCGGTCGATCGGCGGTAAGATACATCATAGTGAAATAGAGTCGTTTGAGTTCTATCATAGGATCATGATGTATACCTTGAGGATATCGAGTTTCGAGATTTTGTTGACTGACAATATTGAGGTATGTTTCTCTCAAGAATTCCAGATAATCGTTGAAGTCGTTGCGTTTATCCGGTTCTTCAACGTCTTCTCTTTCGAGTCGGTTTCGAATAGAGTTCTCGTGTTCTATTCTTGGCTTATCGTTCCGATTTCGTTGGGTATGATATTTAAATAAAACCATTTCCCTTTCGGTATCCACATCGTCCGTATCGTGTAAATCGATAGGGTGGCTGGTAGTTAAGAAGTCCATATACGTACCATTACGATGCGTATAGCGAGCGGTGAACTTTCTATAGTCCAATTCACGCATAAGTTGCTCCGGGGACATCGACGGTTCGATATAACGACCATCATCCTCCGTAGTAGTTGGACCAGCGTCGCCGCGTATCAAGCTATCGACAAACGCTTGTAAAGGTAGAGTATATCGCTCCCTGATGCCAAGATCATCTTCTATCAACTCAGTCATATCTGCTATGAGTTTATCAATATTATAATGAGTTTATATATATTAGGCTAGCGGGCGTCGCTGCCTACCCCTCTTTTGCCCCCGGACAGTATAAGATCCTCAGCGCCGATGTACCGTCGTCGCTGTGCTTTCGCCAACGATGTAGCTACACAACGACAACGATAACCGGCACAAGTCACTTAACTGTCTGTCCCAAAGGCTTAGATGTACTGCAGGTTCTTCTTGGAGAGTTAGGGTTACTTTCACAATTGCGACTCGCTACTGTAAACACACCTTAGTAGTAACATTCACCTACAAACGCACAAATTCAACACAACTGCAACAAACTGCACACATTCGGGCCATTTGTCCGTTAGTCAGTACCTTCCAGAATGTCACTGTATTTATTATGTATCCTTGGATACTAGCAGTGTGCTATTTATTCCCTATGCTATTCAATGGGGTATGCTTTCTATTGTTCTTTTAACTCACTTCTAATTCTAGCGTGGTAGTTGCCATGGTGACATTATGGAAAGCTAGCGGTAGAATTAGGGTAATTCTCATGCATACAGATCTGGGATGCTATTTAATAGTAATTCTTTAATGGTCAATATCCCCTTTATACATGATTCTATGAATTTTATCGGCTATTGACTATGCATTGGAGATTCTCGCACACAAATACACTTAATAAAGTGAATCTCCGCTCCCATGATCTATTAATTAATGGAATTTTGGGAATGTTATAAATTGTACAAAATGACAATTTATTAATTCATTGAAATATATGAATTTAAATTTATTTCCGTAAATTTTATTATTTGATGTTAAAATTGACACAATTTGATTCCAGAACAGGTCTGGGGACATAGGATCCTTAATTCTAGGAATTTTGTCCTTTTAAGAGTATCGGTAAGTGCTACGATATCTTAATCGACTAGAATTTTAAAGGATCTGATATTTGACAGAATTTTGTAAATATTAATAATTAATATTTAGGATGGGCACCAGTTTATTCCAGAACTTGTCTGGGGACATTAACCATTGATTCTAGAAATTTGCCTTTCAAGTATATCGGTGGGTGCCGCGATATCTTAATCGACTAGAATTACAGATGGTCAAAGGGTTTAACAGATTTATTTTGCGTTATACGCTACTGTTAAAGGGACATCACGCTACTATATGTATTATTTAATATACGGTATGAGAGCAATATCACACGAAGCAATGTCAGTGTGAAGAGGCAAGTCGTTTCCAAGGTCTACCCAGAGCTTGGTTTAGCCGAGACACGAGGATCTGAACTTTGCATTCCTAATACTCTGCCTACCAATAATACTTGAATATAGTAGTGGCTTTATTGTACTTTAATAAGTACGGATATTTCATCTTACTGTAGTCACGTATTTATAATAGGATACGGACAGTAAGGAAAGAGAAAAATAATTATTCCTCGCCGTCGCACTAAATATATATTATAAGTAATTACATACGTAATAAACACTAATATATTGCACTAATCTACTAAATGATCACTAAAATACCATACTACTAAATAAAATTAAATAAAACGATTAAAATAAAATTACATAATAATACATACATAAATATAAAAATAAAACAAATACAAATATAAATAATATGGTCACACACCCACTCCAGCCGTTTTTAAGTTGGGGAGTCCCTAGATGTTTGTTGGATTAGGGAGGTGGTCGTGGGAAGAGTATCTTGTCTCCCATAGTTTCCGGAGAGTTCTCTGTCTCTTTCCAGTAAACATAAACGTCCCACCGGGCGATTGAGCTGCTGCGTCTCGAAGACAATTCCCGGTTTCTTGAAGTTACGTCGCATGACGACGAGTTCTACCGATCGCACCAAACCGTCATCCGAGATATGCGTCTCGATTATACGACCTGTCTGCCACCGCTTACATGGAAGATCCACAATAAGCACCATGTCTCCGGCGCTGACGTTTTCTTGCTGCGCAAACCACTTAGTTCGAAGTTGTAGTGTGGGCAGATAATGTTTTTCGAAATGGTCAGCGAAACGACGGGATAACAACTGCATGAGTTGCCAAGTTTGTCGGCAGTATTCGTCTCCGTCTGTGATTTCCGATTGTGGGAGCATGGCTACAGGTTTCTTCAGTAGGAAGTGCGCGGGTGTTAGCGCTTCCAGGGAATCGGGACTCGATGAGACTGGCATAAGCGGTCTCTCGTTGAGATAGGCGGCGATTTCTTCCATTAACGTCCGCAAAAGTTCGTCGGTGAGATAAGCGCGGCAAGGCACTATAAAATGAAATGCTGTCTTCACGCTTCTTATTAATCTCTCCCAACTTCCTCCCCACCAAGGGGCGTCGGCGGCGTTGAAGGTCCAACTAGACGCTGTTACTCGTAGTTGGTCGTCCACCTGTCTTTGGTTCCAATCTTTGACGTAAGCTTTGATTTCATTGTTGGCACCAATGAAGTTTGTTCCCTTATCAGATCTCATCGTGTTACTAGTGCCAAAGCGAGCGATCTGTCGTCGTAAGCTTAATAGAAAGCTGTTGGTAGATAAATCGTTCACCATATCGAGATGGATGGCTCTACAAGTCATACAAACAAAGATTACACACCATCTCTTGACTATAGTCCTAGCACGATATACTTCAATAGGGCCAAATAGATCCACACCGGTATTAGTAAAGGGTGGTTCATAAAAGCTTACTCGTTCCCTAGGTAATTCTGCCTCTCGCTGTGTTAAAGGCCTACTGAATGCTTTCCTACAGGGTATACAGTTCCTAAGAACTTGGTTCAGAGCTCTTTGGGGTTTATAAAAATAATAGCGAGTTCGAATTTCGCTAAGAACTCGTTCTCTACCAGCATGATAAAGTTTGCTGTGAACATCTACAATCATCTTGACTTGTATTTCAAGATTTCTAATGAGTATGGGGAACTTAGTATCAAAGGATAATGGGGCATTCGTTAATCTTCCTCCAACACGTATCAACCCATCTATCATTGTGCTAGAGAAACGATCCCTTAGGCGCATCTGTGGATTTCTCAACAACAGGAAATACTTATCGGAATCTTCATAGCATTGTAAGAGTCTCAGCAACTGTTTGTTGGTTTCTTCATGCTCCTGATAACTGATCTTCTCCTTCAGATACTTGTCGGGTACCTTATATTTAGGGAGGTCTTTAATAACATGGACCTGCACTGATGTGATTGGAGCGGTATCACCCTTTGTTTTCATCCCAGAGTAATGATGGTGAAAACATCTCTTTAAATATGTAACGGCCTTACAAAGCCGATTCCAAGAACTGTAGTGATGTATCGCTCTCTGCAGAAGGGGTGAGAGTCCTTGCGAGACGTCTGGTATGCCAGATTTCCAATCCTTATCACGGATTTCCACAACGAGTTTATTTGTGGCTGTGGGTTTCTGATCCAAAGCGTTGTCTCCGGAAGTATGTAGTACAGACAGATCTACTGTGGGTTTGAATAACTTCGATTTACTTGCCTGAGTTTTAGGTTTGACTTTCTCCGCTCCCTTGGCCTGTCTAATTTCTGCTGTAGTAAGATGAGGAGGCCATTCTTCTTCTTCTTTGTAGAGGAAGTCGGGTCCACCTAACCAGTCTGGAGTATCTACCAGTTCTTGTGGAGTTGCTCCCCTGGAAGCGATGTCCGCTGGATTAATCGTTCTGGGGCAATGTCTCCATTGATCCATCGTCGTGCGACTGAGTATAATAGCTACTCTGTTGGTAACGAAGACACTGAACTGACAGACTTCATTGGTTATATACTCCAACACGAGTAAAGCGTCGGTCCAATAGACAGTTTTCTCCAGGGGATAGTCGATCTGTTCTGTTACATTCCGGCCGATGGCTGTAGCGTATAGAGCCGCTTTTAACTCCGCTCGAGGAACTTTCAACTTGTTGTTTATTAATGCCTTAGAGGTAACCAAGGCGACTTTAATTCCGTCCGGAGTTTCCACCCTTAGGTAGGCTACTATACCGATTCCCATATCGCTGGCGTCTCCAAACACATGGAGTTGATATGAATACGTAGGAAGAACATGACCAAAATATGAACGGGAAATTATGAAGTTTTCGATGGCTGGTAGAGAATCTTCCCATTTCATCCATTTCTTTAATAATTCTCCCTTAAGTGGATCGTCCCATGAGTGGTTTTCAAGCCACATTTGTTGTACTAAACTCCGAGCAATCAATATAACTGGGCTAATAAATCCCAATGGATCGAAATAAGTGCTCAGGATACTTAAACAAATCCATTTAGTCCGAACTGGATTATCTCGCTGTTTTAGTTGGAAAAACAGGATATCTCTTTCTGTGTCCCATTTCAAACCAAGGGTCTTAGTTTCTGGGAGATCATCCTTTATTAGATCTAGGTCTTTTGTTCCTCGATCTTCTACCGGGATCGACTCCAGAAACTCACGGGAGTTGCTGGTGAATTTAGTTAATCGAAATCCACCTTTCTTTAAGCATTCTACCGTTCCATTTGCGACCTCAATGGCTTCTTCGACTGATGGAAGGGACTTCAGATTATCGTCCATGTAGATGTCTTGTTTAATATTGTCGATCACTTCTTTAGAGAAGGCGTCTCGGTTGTCATCTGCAGTGGTGCGTACCACGGAACAGGCGTTTGAAGGGCTCGAGATTATCCCAAAAGCTTGGATGGTCATCCAGTACTCCACCGGTTTCTTATTGAGGTCTCCTTCAGGCCACCACAAAAATCGTAGGCTATCTCGATCCCTATCCAGCGCTTTGACTTGTAAGAACATGCCTTCTATATCTGAGGCGAAAGCAATGGAGTATTGTCTTAACCTTAGTAGTATTCCCAACAAGGATTGAAGTAAGTTGGGTCCAGGTAACAATTCAGAATTAAGGGATTGGCCCATATAGAGGGCGGAACCGTCAAACACCACTCGTACTTCATGGGGTTTACCGGGTTTGGGAACGTAATGGTGAGTTAAGTAATACGTTCTCTCAGTTATAGGAGTTTCTTCCGGTACTAGCTCCGCATATTCCTTGCTAATAAACTTCTTCAACTGTGTTTTATACATTTCTTTAGCTGAAGAATTTGCCGTAAGGCGTCGATGTAGTTGAGCAATTCTTTTCTCTGCCAAAGGTCTGTTGTTAATGAACTTTGGTTCTCGCTTTCGGAAAGGAAGTCCGATCTCATACCTACCTTGATCTTTAAGAAAACGAGTAGTTGTCGCTTGGATCTGCTTGGCTCTTTCTTCCTCCACCGATAGGGCCTTATCGTAGGAGTTGGGCTCTACGACCTCTTGAGTAAAGAATCTCACGGCGTGTTCATCTCGAGTCTTGGCATTATAACGTTCAATGACATCATTAAGCTCGTCGTTATAGTCATCTCGCTCAGATGGGTGAAGGAGTTGACATAAGTTCACTTGATTTTGCCAAGTCTCGCTTTCCTTAAGGAGATCGATGGCATTCTCCTCATCAAAAAGTTGATGTATATCGTCGTTGTCTGAGGAGTATGGAGTTCCCTCAGTTGGATCGTCGAACTCACTGTTCTCAACTTCCCATTCTCGTGCTTGATATACCTGCTCTTTAGGTAATCTTTCCATTAGAGTTCTACGGGAAGGGCCAGTAAAGTACCAACCTACTCTAGTTCTTCCCGCATAAACTTGTAGAGGTTGCGGTTGAGCAGGTCGTTTCTCTAATGTCTCGAGCGCTTCATGCGCGTTTTGACCGATGAGTATTTGCACTCCAGGATAATCTGTCTGGAATCGAGGTATCTTAAGATGTTGGATGCTCTCATCCTCGTCCCAATTATAAAGGTCTGCTTGAGTAGTAGCGAAGTTCTTTATAGCCACCATTTTCACTGACCTTATGCTATGTTCTCCTAGTTCGTCCTGGGGGGTGGACAACGCACCTACATAATAATCCGCGGTTACTGTGGATTTCCAAACTTGCATAATTCCTGACATGTTTAGCTTAGTTCGGAACTTGGGTTGTCCATCGAATATGTCTTCGGCTAGCTCTTTGTCGATGAATGTTCCTGTACTACCGGAGTCAAGGAGGGCATTCACTACATAACTCCTTTTTGGTCCGTGGACCCTTACCTGTACCACAGGAAATTCTCTAATCCCTACATTGGAAGTTGGCGCTTTCCAAAATGGTTGTCGATCAGAAGTGGTTAGAGCGAGGTCAATGTCTGTATCCTTTTCATAGATGAGTGCTCGATACACTGTGGTATTTATCATGTAACAGGATTCGGATTCGGAGAACTCGTCCGTATAGAATCCTTCCATCTCAGATTGATCAGTGTCGTTCACATCACTGAATTGGACATGTAGTTCGGAATCACTTACCTGACTCGGACTATTTCGCTCGAATTCAGTGTGCAACAAGATATGATGTTTCGCACCGCACTTGGTACATCTTGTGTCAGAGTAACAGGTTCGCCGTTGGTGTCCTTGTCTGAGGCAATTATAGCACAACCGCTTGTCCCACATGACTTCACGTCTCTCAGTTAATGATTTCTTTAGAAATTCATCACACATATTCAAGCGATGGGTCCCATCACATAGCGCACATTTCGGTTTGATGTTACTCACCTTATTTTGCGTAACATTGTGTACACTTGCTTTTTCTTCGGGCTTTCTCACCTGAATTCTCTTGGGAGACGTAGGAGGAGTTTTTCTTACCTGTTCTCTCCTGTCATTTGTTCGAGACTTGAATTTACTTACCTGATCTTTAGGCATTTTATTTACGTAATAAGATCTATCAGTGTCTTTCCCGCTATCTTCTCCTTGAGAAGTCTGGCTTTCGCCGTCATCTGTATAACACACTGGTGTTACCTTTCTCCTAGCGACGGGTTTTTCACTTACCTTGTTTTCCGGTGTCTTCTCTCTGGACAGTTTCAGGAGCTGTAATTTCACTTCTCCATCTAGGAATGACATGAGATCAGCCATGGTAGGGTCTCGTCGTTGTTGTTCCATCATATATAGCACTTTCTTATCCCAGCGTGTACCTACTCCACCCTTCGGTAAAGTAGAAGCCACTGCTCTAATAACCATAGCATTCTGATACTCATGAGACTTACCTAGCCAATCTAATTGTCTGCAGATCTCCTGAATCTCATCGGAAAACTCTATAATTCCGCTGCTAATAAACTTTCGGGGCGCTACCAACTTTGCATACAAATACCCAGCTATGTTATTCCTATTACCATACCTGATGTTTAGTGTATCCCAAACTTGTCTTAATCCGTCTGGATGTCCAATAAACTTTAAGGCCATTAACTTGGGAGATCCTTCCGAGCACTCGATGAGGAATCTAAGTTTCTCTCCATTAGATAGCACAGAGTTCTGTATGTTATCTTTATAATATTCATTAAAAGGTAACCATTTCATCTCATCTCCATTGAACTTGACGATCTCTCCCACCTTTACCGCTTGCCGGGCTTCGGTTCTAGCCATTTGACGCGTAAAACTTTCTTGGGCCATCGTGTTACTTAATATCGAGTTATCGGTATATAAATTTCTCGGATTATGATCCGGTCTATAGGGAATATCATTATCAACAGGTCTATAATTACCCTTAATAGGGTTCACTATAGGAGTTTCTACTTCGCTAGCAGTATAGATGCGTGTAGGCTCCACACCTTTCACATGAGATACTTCAGACCTAACAGGTTGACATTGACACATTGTTACAGGGGGTGGTGGTATACCCTTTTGTGTAATTACTAATTTATCGCATTCTAGCGCGATACTTTGCTGCACTTCTTGCAACTCTAGCCTACTTTCCCTTACTGTGCCCTTGAATTGCTGAACGGTCTCCTGCATCTGTCCGAGCAGGAGATCCATCCCCCGTCGTCTCTCATCCACCCATTCAACCGCCGAAGCGGGATTCGCCAACGTTGTAGCGGGCGGACAAGGGACAACGGGCGACAAATCATGAATATTTCGCTCGGAGTCCAGGGCATGAACTGTCTCATGGGCTGTTCTGCTGGGCACAGGTAGCTTAGTGCTGTGCAAAGGGAATTGAGAGGTAGGTTCAGGGAGTACAGGTGTCTCTACGACCGAAAGGGTGGCTTCGGGAACAGACCTAACTATTTCAGGCTCATCTACTATAGTAGGGAGTCTCTCTATTGTAATTATTTGGTCTGTGGGTTCTGTACTACCTAAGTTGGTGTTATTTAGTTGCCTTCTAACAGCTGGAGGCAAATCAGGCAATTTTTGACGGTGGAACATTCTTTTACGTCTGCTTAGGCGAGATCGATTTCCTCCGCCTTCAGGATCGGTAGTATCGCCTTCCTCAGATGATGTATACCCCTGTCTTTTGGGAGTAGATCGACTCATCATCTGCATATTACTAGCTGTTAACTGTTTATTGAAGTTGTCTTGCCTCTCTTGAAGATTTTCCAACTCTAGTTGGGTTGCCTCTTCAGATGCCCTCCGTTCTGCTTCTGCCACTGCCTCTGCTGTTGCCAGTGCCGCTTTTCTTTCCGCTTCGGCCTCTGCCACTGCCGATGCCGCTTTCCTTTCCGCTTCGGCTTCTGCCACTGCCACTGCCACTGCCGCTTTTCTTTCCGCTTCTGCCGCTGCCACTGCTGCTGCCACTGCCGCTTTTCTTTCAGCTTCTGCCGCTGCCACTGCTGCTGCTGCTTTTCTTTCCGCTTCGGCCTCTGCCACTGCTGCTGCCACTGCCGCTGTCTTTCTATCTTCTATACGTTTTTTCTTTACTTGTTCTTCTTGGTCTCTAGCGATGCGGAGTTGTTCATCGAATTTAGCTTGGTTCGCCGCTAACCTATCCACATCAATTGCATCCAACACACGCTGGGCTCCTTCACTATTAGGGCTAAGTCCATCTAGCCTTCTCATCAACTCTTCATCTCCCAAAAAACGCTGATAGTCTGACAGATAGATGTCAATGGCATCCCTCTTATGCGGTTTCTCTGCCGTCGATTCACTTTCCACTTGGGAAAAAGTAGCGTCCGTTGATTCTCCATGGGTTGAGCGCTCCTCCAGCTGAGCTTTCCACTGAGCTGTTCCTTGAACCTGGCGACTCACCCGTTGAAACCAAGTCTTTACGGCAACTTGCAACGACGTGTCTTGTCTTCTTTTAGAAGCCTCTTCAAAGGCTGATAATATTAGCCTGATTCGCAGAATTCTTTCTCTAACTTGATAAAGCAGTTGTCCCTGCTCTTGAGGTCCTTTAGGTTGTTGAAACAGTTGTTTTTCTACTCGCTCCATAGAGCTGAAGAATCCCTGTGCGTATCCGGCTGCGGACCTCTTCCACACAGCTGGATCGATGGTTTCCTTGGCTACTCCCATCCGGTGTATGTCTTCCCAGGCAGCTTCTGATAAATCAAACGGGAGTCCGGGTCCGGGGAAGTTCCATTGCGACTCGACCATAGACTTCAGTTCTTCCCTTGTGTATCCCTCATAACTATCTTTAGTTGATCGCTTACTTCTCGCCCAATCGATCTGGTGTTCTTCCACCGCGATCAATAACCTAGTGAGTACGGCTGCAGGAAGGATGAGAAGGGGATCCGAATAAACCGCATCCGTCATCTTTGCTCCGCGCTCGGGTGTCAGTTCTACAGTATCTTCACTACTGGAGCTGTCGGGCCGCTGAGAAATATGTTCTTGGCTCGCGGGTTGTTGCTGTTCCGCTGCTTCTTGGTCCCGCTTGACCTGAGCTCGAGTGCCTATGATAGACCTACGATGTTGGACCAGCCTAGGTTCTGTTATTACTACTGGAGGGATGACCTTCCTCACAGTGGGAGGTGAACTGAACTTAGGACTAGACGGTTCTACACCTCTATCTGAGTCGCAGATAGTTACATCTAATAAACTGTCTGACAGGTTCTGTTTAGTATCAGACATGTTGGTTTGCACAGTTGAATGCCTACTGCTATATTACAGTCTAAGCAAGTCTAGTAATTCAGAATTAACTGCTAGCCTAGTAATTAATTACCGATACTGCTACTCAGTGTAGCGTGATATATAATATATTAGTATACCGGTATGCTTATAGTATATATAAGTATTATTACAGACTAGTTTATCACAGAATACCGGTAGGTAATTTTAGCACAAATATATAAATATATAATAGGCCTATCGTGAATACCGGTATGCAGTTTACACTTATAGTATATATAAGTATAATTACTAACTAAAATTAATTACAGAACACCGGTATGATTTCAGCACAAGTATATAAATATATAATAGGCCTATCGTAAATACCGGTATATCAATTATTTTAAATAATTGAATTTCTGAATTTTAAGGGTTACTTGGTTACTTTAACTTACTTTATTACCGTTATTTAAGCAGTAGTCCAACTGATATTGAGACCTAATTGTTGTATGGCAGGCCTACTATTTATAAATCGTTTGAGTTGATTTATAATATATATATACCCGTTTAATGGGTTTTGTCAATGTTGAAATAAATGTTATTATTTCTGGGGGAGTCACTACACATAAGCTGTGCGCTCTCAGTGGAGTGCTACTTGTTGGACACTAAAACAAATAATTCTAATTTACCTAAGTTACTTAATACTACAAATTACGTACAATTCGGGTTGAGATTACAATCTCTAAATAAACACAAAATTTTAATTACAAATACACAAATACGAATTTTTAGGGTAATTTTACAAGAAGTCTACTAACCAGCCTAACAAAGGGTTAGAATATCTGGTTATTACAACGGACAGGTTACTACGGTATTTGAAAATAATAAGTAGTAGTAAATATACTGCGTTGTCCAGATAGGAAAATACCACCGCCTGACGACCTATAACCGTATCGCTATAGGTACTACGTTATGTATCACGGAGTGTCCCTACCTAGAAGTTAATTACCGCGGTCTACCAGAACCAACGTGCCTATTAACCACTTTACAACACAAATACACTGCCTACACACTAATTGCTTTCGGAAAGCACTGTACACTAAACCCTAAATTAGGTACAAGTACTTGTATAACAAATAATTAGTAGTTAAAAATACTTGAACAGCTAAAAGAACCACGGCATCTGCTGGAGTGACCGGTGCACAAAATCACCAGTCTTTACCTACGCCAAGCAGCCCGTATAGTACTGGGGTTAGTTTAACTATAACGGTATGTATAACAAACACAATTACTGTAGGAATAAACTTGGGGAATGAATGTTGCGAATAATCGCATAAACTCTGAATAATAAATATTACGCTACGCGTACAGACTATTCGAACAAAATGCAGACTAAATACTGACAGACTACTATCAAGCCTAAACAAACTACGGTATATGCAGACTCCAAAATGGTTAAGTAGTATGCGTTCTAACCCAGTAGTACGACTTATTCTTTAGATGGGGGTTTACCTTACAGCAATGGCTGCCCCTACTTCCTAACCGTTCTTTATCGGACAGATGCTTTACACACACCGAAATTTCCTCAAACCCAACAGCAGCCAGACAACTATCCAGCCTACAAATTATCTAAATAAAATTATACGCTACCCGTACAGACTACACAAACAAAGTACAGACCAAACGCCGGCGGACTCCTATCAGGCCTAAATAAACCACAGGACATGCAGACTCCGAAATGGTTAAGTAGTATGCGTTCTAACCCAGTAGTACGACTTATTCTTTAGATGGGGGTTTAGCTTACAGCAATGGCTGCCCCTACTTCCTAACCGTTCTTTATCGGACATACACTCTACATGCACTGCAATCCGTTCAGACCTAATCAACAGTTAGCCAACAGTCAAGCCTACAAATTATCTGTACAATCTGAGCAGGCTTACACGCCTTCTGCTCAATACTGGCCTACAAATAAATAAAACTGACAGAAATAAGTAAGCTCCAAAAGAAACAAGGGGTGTACAGTCCCTAATCTCTTAAACAGCCTACCGGTATACAATACCACAATCGAATAATACTGCTGTACCTGTACTACTGTAGGTACCGGTCCGGATGATCAGGCAGTCAAGCCTACTGGTTACCGGTTGACCGGTACTTTCTACTAGATTGCTTACACCGCAATCCAGAAGCAATATCTGTTATTGTTTGCGCTTTTGAAGCCCTTTGACAGTTTAACCTGCCAAAATTAGAATGTCTTTTAAATGATATATATTCTTTAGCTTTATGACGAGTATTTGATACACTACATTAGCCGAATCCAGTCTATGCGCAATCATTCACCCGTTGGATATACCCGGGAGACTGAGTTCGGAGCTTAATGATTGATAGTGTAAGCCTACTGTATTATTCGACTGATCGTAATATATAATCTCTGACAAATATTATTCACTTTCGGGAAATATTAACAGTTCCTTTAGGACGTGGCGCTCTAAATATGTAAACAGAGTTATGACTTAAACTAGACACAAAGAAAAGGCTATAGTTTCACGTATATGGCACATTCTTTAGGAGATGCTTTGTTATCAGTTACACTCATACACAATGCTGCACAATACTGCACACTAATCTGCCGACCTTCACTAAATTTGGTCACGTATAATGAGAGCAACATACAATTTATGTCGGGCATATGAAATAGCATTAGATTCACTTCAAACCACTCAACATAGGTCGCAATCGTTTATCTGTAACCGGTCTCTCTAACCTTTAGTATATCAAGAAGGTGGGGTGTCTGACTATTGATCAGTATTCCGATATAATATTTCATCCACAAATATAATGAATAACCAACAGTAAAAGCAGTAATATTAATGTATAAATGATTATTAAGTGAATGAGTTAACTTGTGTAACTCGTGAGTAGTTAAGATAACAGATATACGTTCTATAATTAAGCCTACTAATGTAAGACTAAAGACTGAAAACACGGAGGTGCCGAAAGCCGATGTTCTTAGGCTCTGGGCAAAAAACACAACACTGAACTACTGAGTTCTGTATACACCTCCAACACAGAGACAACAAACGCTCTGATTGGTCAACCGAACAACGAGAGAACAAAGAAACAAAGAAACGTCGACGTGGCAATATCAGCTGTTAACCGTCGTCATGGTAGCGACACTGTTTTCAAGAGTATCTAGCTTATCGCGTCACGAGATTGCGGATTATGTCCTCTAAAGTACAAATACAGTACAAATACAGAAGAAATGACTTTTATGTCCTCTAAAACACCAGTAAAGCAAGGACATGTCCTTTTTATGCCTGGCAAACCAACTACAGAGTGCTTTAAGGGAAAATAACCGGTTAATGACGCAAAAGCTTTTACACACGATTCAAGCGCGCGAGGCTCTAATCAGATTCAAGGATATGGCTATACAATTTGCTTTCAAACCAAAGCAGATTACGATCCCCAATCACCAACGCTATCTCATAAATAGCAGTATCGCAGCCTTTATCTATAAGTTCAAATCCGAAAAATATGTCGGTATCTGGCCCATTTTAATGAAAGACGAAGAGAATACCACTTTTCAGTTCACCAACGGTCTCAATATTAGGGGCAGCGATTTTCTCACGATAAATATAACCAACCCACCCAACTCTCACTACTATCTCAGTCCTTACATTCATATCGAGAACAAACCAACAGAAATTATATTCACCAATACGAAAAATACCAACACTATCACCCTATCCAACGACTTTACCATCGCGCGCCTTTTCGAATTACTAAAACGTTCTCTCAGAGAAGGCATCTTTCTCCCGCAGCAAACACACCTTAATCTATTTCACCCCCCAAGAAAAGGCTATCTCAACAAACTATTAAAGAGAAAATTATCGCAACCATTAATAGTATCGGACCCTAAAAGGGTTAAACCAGTTATTCTCGGAGGCCAGCAACCCTATTAATATAAACAGTCTCTATTTATTAAAAACTGTTCTGACTATATCTTTTGTTATTGTTGATGTTCTTATATTATTTATTATTAATGTTGATGGTAAATTATTTATCCGTTGTTGTTATATTATTTAATATTGATGTTGTCGGTAAATTATTTATTCTTGTTTCCCCATATTGTTTAAAAAATATAAGATATTTAACCGATTATTTTTCATTTTTCTCTACTAGTTAATCTATTCTATGAGAGCGAGCCATGAAGTGGCCATTAATGACCCCTACTGCTTCTTCGTAATCAATTTGAATGTTAACCCCTAAATAAACAGCCAATCCCTATGAATTCTTTACAAACTCGATATGCAAGTTGTTTATCAGAGTTGATTTTAATTAAAATATATTATTTAGCGATTTTCGTGATTAATGATATAAATTATATTCACCAAAATGAAAATATCCACCCTATTACTCTAACCATCAAGCGATGCTTTGTATGTATTGATGGCGAGCAAAGTTTTCAGGGCGACCACCTCTAGGCTGTAAGTATACTATTCTGCCCTATCATAGACACTCTGTCTTTTAGATGCTTCACTGTTAATATTAAGCCGTTAGCCATGGCGCCGCTGATAAGCCGCGAGGATATTCAAAGGCTTTGGTTTGATTGTTCGTACTATGGATAGTTCAATGAAATCGTGAAAGGGAGGGCCGCATGGGTTGAAAGTGATCGTCCTTATTTTCCCGAGAAATTCTTAAAGGCGACTATGAATAGAACTATGAATATGAAAGGGAGGACCGCATATGTTGGGAATGATAGCCCTTCAACTGCCTTTTACCCAGATTTATGTAAGATCGGGGGAGGATGTAAAGGAAAATATACTCGTAGCTTTAATGCCCCATTTGATTAAAGTAGAGCAAATTTAGCTTTCACCTAAGGGTTATCACTCCATGCGACTGCAAAATTTAAAATTCTATCTATGATGTATTCACTATATTTCGTTTGCTGACATTATTTCATCGCGAAATTAAAAGCATCTCCTATCACTATTATTATAGTATATTATCTAAACTAGTGACACTGAGTTGGAACAGATAGGATAATTGCACTTTGTTATGTTTTAGTTTAGTAGCTTTAATCATAATACTACCGGGCTATAAAATGTTGTATAAATATCGGGGGGAGGGTCATAATGACCCTGGTCGAGGTAGGGAATCGAATCTATGACAATCTGTATATCCTATTTTGTCTTTACTTTTTATATTTTCCGCGAAGCGACGGCCAAAATTTAAAATTCCTGAAAATTTCTGAGTCTCAGCATACCATTAATGATCCCTATGCCTTCTTCGTAGTCAATTTGAATGGTAATCCCTAAATCCCTATATTTTTCATAAAAACCCTCAAAACTTTACAAATTTTGAAAAATCGGCTAATATAAAATGCCCCATAGTTTCAATAAAAATGGTACTCGAAATGTGAATACAATGCTTCCACTTCACCAAGGTGAAACCTTAACGAAAACTATCCTGATCCACACTCGATTTGTAAATACATTGCATCCACTTCACCAAGATGGAGCATTTGTATTGTATTTAAGATTTATTTTCATGAGTCACATAATAACCCCAATACTACCGGGCTATAAAATGTTGTATAAATATCGGGGGAGGGTCATAATGACCCTGGTCGAGGTAGGGAATCAAATCTATGACAATCTGTATATCCTATTTTGTGTTTACTTTTTATTTTTTCCGCGAAGCGACGGCCAAAATTTAAAATTCCTGAAAATTTCGCGGATAGAGAATTATAAATATATTTGGTGAGCATAGTGCTACGCGAAGGCTCCATGGCAGATGTATTTTAGCTATGGACTCGTATATCCATTCTACTCTACTATAGCCAGACTGTCTTCGAGGTGCCCCGTTAGCCTTGGCGCCGCTAAATTTGCATGAGGGCCGGCCGGCAAGCGAGATATCTCTATTGCTAATAAGCTTGAGGGCCCAAATAAGGCTAACATTCATATGCTATATCCCCTAGTTATTACCGATATATAATTACTACTGGCTCCTAACGACTTATCACTGGGGAGCCCTTTAATTAAAGCCGCCGCTCGTTGAAACTGTTGCGTTGCTCCCTCTGCGCTGATGCTATATAAACCGAGACGGGACCTTCATTCCTCATCAGTTTTGAGCTCGAATAATTTTACATGATTTATTTCACAAGACGCTAATTTTAAACTTTACATTTCATTTTAAACTTTTGCGTTTACAATTTGTCAATTTGGCTATTCATCATCATGGATTCCACCACCAGCACCCAGCTAGCCGCCTCCGTAACACCGGTCTCCATCACAGCTACACCCGTCACCACCATATCCAACGCTATCAACACAACCACAACCAGAAGCGTCGGTACACAGACCATGGAGAGCAGGTCGGAAGCGGTCACTCCCTATGTCCGTTATATGAGGGATCAGGAAGAGGAGATGGCGTGGGAGGAAGATTTGGTTAATCGAGAGCTCGAGATTCGAGCATTGGAGGAAGCGCGAGTGGAAGGGCTTCGGACCTCCTCCAACTGGTACGATCAGTATTTGTACCAGGAATATGTTCAGAAAGAGATAGCAGCGGCTGAGGAACAACGTTTCCTTTACCCTTTTCCCCAGGAAAACTGGGAGGAAACAGAGGATTTCAGGGAGGAACCATGGTGTAAGTTTTAATTAATACTAACATTCCTTTATAATATGATATAATAAAATAGGTTAAAGCAATAAGCAAATTGAGTATAGAAATTAATTTGAGTAATTACAATAATTTTAAAGTTATAAGAATTACCAAGATGGCTATAAAGCAATTACTTAAATAATAAATTATTATTTAATTATAAAATAAATTATTTATTTTCTCATAGGCTAAATTTGCATGAGGGCCGGCCGGCGAGCGAGATTGGGAGCGCAGTTGTTCTAGAGCGGTGACAGTTGGATAATATATATCGAGTAATTATAATAGTATTAGGACTATTTATCCTTTATAATTATATTAGAATTATAAATGTATTTACCCCCACATTATTTATTACTATTAGGTCTATTTATTCAAGAAATTATATGTTTTTATAATATATACTTTAGAAAATTAGTCGACTAAGTCATAATTTTTAAAACTTTAAATACGGGTTGAGTTATTTTATAAAGTTAAGAAGAATGGAGCAATAGAGGGAGCCTGAAGTCTAATCTCTTGGTCTTTACTCACGTTAACTCCCAAGGTTGCATACTATCACTATCTCCGGGAGAGTCAAAGCTAGAGTGTACTAGAGTTAACCAAGAGCTAGGAAAAAGAATAATGCTCTTCTAGGGTGCAAACTCACGACCTTCTAATTAGAAAACTAAGCAAATGGTCAGCTTGAAGGCCTTAGACCCTTAATCGGAGGCATCGAGCAGCCAATGAGAGAGCAGATACGAGTACAATGGTAAAGCCCATCCATAGTGAGATAGCGTTGCACTAGCTCTCAAGGATAGTTATACTCACCATTCAAATATCCCTCGCAAACCAGAGTCCCCCAACATCTAAAGTATTCCACTTCAATGTAAAATATATAATGCAATATAACTCGAATATTTCTGTTTTTATAATATAAATAATAATTGTAGCATAAATTTATAATTTAACATAAATATAATGTGAAAATTCAATATTATCAATTGATATAATGCATAGACATGAAAGTTGTTTGGTTTGTAATAAAGAAATGAGACAAGACAATTTATCTCGTCATATGGAAACACATAGAAAGGAAAACTAATGGCTCCGTTACCAAAAAATTTAAAAAATCCGAAGATATTTTTAGTGAAGATGAAAAGAAAAAGAGAGATGAGCGTGATATATTAAATATAAAACAGCCATTGGAAAATAAATTTCATAAAGTTATGAATATTTTGAAAGGGATACAAAAACAGTTACCCCTAGAAAATGAGGAAAATTTGAGTGAGAAAGATAGAGAAGAAGAGGTAAAATAGGAAAAACATATGCTCACAGGTTTGATCCCTATTCATATCCCGTTTTATGGGAATTATAAAAAGTAGACACAAAATAGGAAAAACAGCTGGTCACGGGTTCAAGCCCTACTCGCGACCATTATAAAACCAGCACAAAATAAGTTAAACCAGGGTTCGAGTCCTACTAATGCAATTATAAAAAGTAGGTAACACGGATGGTCACGGATTCAAACCCTACTCACGGAAAAATAAAAACCAACACAAAATAAATAATAATAGTAAACTTTCATGTATACCATAGTAAATAAACTAATTTAATAATAAAGTTTGTAAAATAGATAATGATCCGGGGAATTCACCGGCAGGACACATGGAAACGATTTTATTACTATGAAATACACTGAAATATATTCTCACATTAACTCCCAAGGTTGCATACTATCACTATAGCCGGGAGAGTCAAAGCTAGAGTGTATGCTAGAGTTAACCAAGAGCTAGGAAAAAGAATAATGCTCTTCTAGGGTGCAAACTCACGACCTTCTAATTAGAAAACTAAGCAAATGATCAGCTTGAAGGTCTTAGACCCTTAATCGGAGGCATCGAGCAGCCAATGAGAGAGCAGATGCGAGTACAGTGGTAAAGCACATCCATAGTGAGATAGCGCTGCACTAGCTCTCAAGGATAGTTATACTCACCATTCAAATATCCCTCGCAAACCAGATTCCCCCAACATCTAAAGTATTCCACTTCAATGCAAAATATATAATGCAATATAACTCGAATATTTCTGTTTTTTATATTATAAATAATAATTGTAACATAAATTTATAATTTAACATAAATATGATGTGAAAATTCACTTTAACTGTTTTTTATAATATAAATAATAATTGTAACATAAATTTATAATTTAACATAAATATAAGGTGAAAATTCACTTTAACATAGAGTAACTAAACTAAACACAAAATAGGATAAACAGATGGTCATAGGTTCGACCCGTACTCGTGTCCGTTTTATGAAAAATATAAAAAGTATACATAGAATAACTAGAGTACCTAAACTAAACACAAAATAGGAAAAACAGCAGGTCACGGGCTCAATCCCTTCTAGTATCCCGTTTTATGGAAAAATATAAAAAGTAAACACAAAATAGGATAAACAGATGGTCACGGGTTCAATCCCTACTCGCGACCAATATAAAACCAACATAAAATAAGTTAAACATAGAATAACTAGAATACCTAAACTAAACACAAAATAGGAAAACATCTGGTCACAGGTTCGATCCCTAGTCGTATCCCGTTTTATAGAAAATAAACAGGAGGTCACGGGTTCAATCCCTACTCGCAACCATTATAAAACCAACACAAAATAAGTTAAACCAGGGTTCGAGTCCTACTAATGCAATTATAAAAAGTAGGTAACACGGATGGTCACGGATTCAAACCCTACTCACGGAAAAATAAAAACCAACACAAAATAAATAATATAGTAAACTTTCATGTATACCATAGTAAATAAACTAATTTAATAATAAAGTTTGTAAAATAGATAATGATCCGGGGAATTCACCGGAAGGACACATGGAAACGATTTTATTACTATGAAATACACTGAAATATGCACATCCTATATATATTCTAATCGCGCAAAATAATTCGGGGGTATAGCTAATAAATATTGCTTTATTATTAATTGTATGATGTCCACATTTTTTCATTAATAATTTAAAATTAACACTTGGAAAAATAATAGTTCGTGTTTCGGTATTAAGTTTCAAATTTTGTAATTGCATACCAATAGTTTGTTTTAAATAAAGCAATTCACTAGCTAAATTATTGCACAGGCCTACAATTGTTACTGCGCCGCTGGGAAATAGCATTAAAGTTGAATCGTCACCTTTGTAGATAAACATGTTTGGTTTTAAGCAACTTTGACCTGTAATTTGCTGTGAAATTTTCTCTAGTTCAAATTTGGCAATGTTTTTTCCGGTAAACTGTTTATTGGTTATTTCTATTTTGTTGTTCAATTTCTTATTCTAGAAAAATAAAATTAAATCCTAGTAGGGGGGATTACTACTCGTTTCGCCGGTCTAACAAGCTTAGTGCTATAGTGCCCGTATGGTTTGCTGCTATATTTACTACTCCAATATGATTTCGTATCCCAGAGCGTTAGTGCCTTCTTATAGACATGACCAGTAAAAATTTGATGCTTTCTAGAAGTGAAGGTAGAGTTATAGCGGAAGAGCATTGCCTCGTTTTCAAAACAGTCTGCATAATCCTCGTGTGTTAGTTGCTTAGCGACAACCGATCTAGATACACCTTTGGCGGTTTTCTTGATTGGGGCATCATAGGATTGAAAACTGTAGACCTTTGGTTTAAGGAAAACCCACTGTTTATACTGCAAACCGCAGCTCTCATCTTTTACGAAGCCGAGAGCCGCTTTATGTTTAATGGTATAGAGTGGATGTGTTGTACTGTAGTTGGAAGTATCTAGGAAACCATCCTCAAACATTGCCCGTAGAAAGGTTAGCTGTGGTGCATTAGTTACGCTTAGCATTAGAGAATCCGTGTCACCGGCTAGACAGCGAATCTGGCAACCCAGTTTTTGTTCTAGAGGCTTCAGTTTGTTGTAAAATAGGTCGTACATCTGTAGCTTAGATAGATCTAGTATAGTGCAACCGATGAACACGCCCTGATTTAGGCAAACAGCCTCTTTAGTGAAAGTATGCCCACTCAAGTTGGGGGTAAAGACAACAAACGATTCGTGATTGGGCTTGGCTAAGAGCAAATCGCATTGTTCGTCGCTATTGCATAACCTGAAAGAAACGCGGTCTCTAACCTTTTGGAGGCATTTCCCATACAAGGCATTGTTCATCAACTTATAAAATAGGACCTCGAATGGGTTATTTGCCGACTGTCTTTTATTCGTATTAAAACTAATGTAGTCCTTGAAAATATATTTTTGTGAGAAAGAGTAGACCCTATGTACTTGTGTAAGTTTAAGACCGAGCTTCAAATAGAGTTGAAGTAGCTTAATATGGATACCGTATTCAACCTTATTAAACTGATGTAGTAGTAGCTTAGTACAGGTATCGTTGTATGGTCTACAGGTAGCCGTATCGGTGAGATTGTAATGCTCCCAAAGATCTTCCATGTATTCGCTAAGAAATGATTTAGGGACTGACATCTTCTCCGCTCCTAGAGGCAGATCGGCGGTCAAATCATGAATTTCTTTCGGGTAATGTAGATCAACTATGCAATAATAACCAGTGTCCCCGCTCGCGTCTACTGTAGCTAGGTCTATGGGGGTAGTTACGAGTTTAATATTAGCGTAGGGAAGTTTCTGGCTCAGGGCGCAGCCGTAAAGGTTATTCGCATCGATGGGAATTAGATATTTCTCGGGGAGACTGGAGTCGTAGTCGGGTTTATCGGGAATATTTGCGTCTACAGAATGTGTATTCAAGAAAACTAGACCACCCCTAATATTTGTTTCAAAGTCCGAGTAGATGGAAGCGTCTGATAGTAATTGAATTTCTGATTGCGTGAATTTCAGCGCCGCGTCGTAAGTTAATCCCGGGGCAGTGAAGTACATTAGGGGCTCGAGTCCATAATTAGTAAGACAGAGGGATCGGAACTGCTCGAAAGTATCAGCCAATAGGGTAACGTCTAGAACCAAATAGCCAATCATATAGTCGAAGATTGTTGCGCAGTTTAATTCATCCCAAGTAGTAAGCGCGCGCTGATAGTTGTCTGCGCTACATTGTTCCAATTTGAGATCATTATAGAAGCTTTCTATTGGGGGGAGTGTAGTTTCGTGTAGGTTTGAAATATTTTGAATGTAGGAATATGGGAATACGCCCTTGTTTTTTATTGTGTTATCGCTAATGTTGGGATAGAGTTGGGTCATTTGAGCTAGTGTATGGGGTATGGCTGTTGCTAGGTTACTATTATTTTTAGTGAGATAACTACTAAGATTATCTAGGCTGGCAGTCATAAACTGATAGGAATCTAGAAAATTAATGGAGATACTTTCTTTAGCGTTGGCTGTTGGTGTACTCGGATCGATTGGAAAGCTAACTTTAAGGTGAATATAAGTTTCGGTGTTTTTTGGTATTACAGTCATTTTCCAGTGTGTTCTAGAACTATCGGTCATTCCTTCTTTTAGTAGTAAATGCATATCGAATTTCCTCAAGTTATGAAATATAATATAAAAATTATTCCGTTTTAGGGAAAGTTTCCTGTTGCAGCTAACGCAAGAAGCCCCTCGATACTCCCCGCTATAATGATCATGATCGCGGACTTTGGTGCTGAGATTGTCATTGAGGTTTAAATTATGAGAATCGGGGGTTAAATTACAGTTGCAGACGTAGCATTGTGTAGCGTTATTAAAGTCAGTTTGTTGGCTAGTAGTGAGTTGCATGGGGGCGCGCGTGTTTGTACTAGAAATGGACCAATCGTATAACTCCCTACAATGACTTTCCATAGCGGTTAGAAAGTCGCGCATTACGTGGTTACTGCCATCGTCACGGAAAATTTGAACATCTGTTTTAGGAGGGTTAATTAATTTCTGATTTGGTACTGTATAAAAGGCTGCCGCGCTAGCTATATGTTTCTGTGGGAGTTTAATATTGTTTGTAGGTTCTAGAATAGTTTCAATGTCGGCGTATATACAGAAAGGAGGGGATAGAGTCTTATCGTACCTATCAAATTTAACCAAGAGATTTTCGGGCATATACTCGAGTTGGCGTTTACCCGTATAGCAGCGCTCTCGATGTTCTCCCAATGATTTGTCAGTGTAAAAGGCTCTGAGACAGCGTTCGCAGTGCGTCTTGTTGCCAGTAGAAGTAGCTTTAGTATTTATTAATCTATCTATGTTAGTAATAGCTACGTAGTGGGCGGGGTTTTTGCTTGTTGCTTCGATAAATAATAAGTTTAGTACAGTTTTACCGGAACAGTGCGCGCTATCTGGTTGACTTAGAATGGAGAGTTCTTCCGTATTACTCCAATAAAGAAGGTTTATACAGTATATAGGGTTGGCTTTCAGAAACTGGGGAATACCAGTTACTCTGTCCACCGGAAAACTTAAATTCGAAAAATCAAACATGTTTAGGAAAGGAGTATACGTTGAAATTCTTTTGATATTATTATTGTTTTCTATCAATTTTCTTATAATTTGCGGCGACCAATACTGCATATTTAAAGCATTCCCCCAGCGGGCAGTCTACGCTTACGGTACATTTTT